>JAOPJG010000101.1:0-44847 GCA_027478255.1 Dispira simplex | reverse complement strand
TCCACTGAAGTGCCCCAGTGACATGGAGCCCATTTATTTTCCCACTATATCTTATGCACAAGTCACAGTATTATCACATCCCTACCCACATGAATGGGGGGAAAATAGAGAGCCCCACCATGGCTCATTAAACAATAAACTCTACTCTCTACTCTACTCTTCTGTCTTGCATAAAAACACCCTACACATTATGGGAATAGGTCAAGTTGAGGCTGATTCCCTTGAATTCAGACTCATCTTTGTATGGGTTACATGCTCTTTCTAAATTAATCATTGACTGTTAATATTTGGCTGTTATCCGTCTCTAGACACAGTCTATATCACGTGAGTAGCTACTGCTTATGTCACCCACTGGTATATAGTTCGCACACTGAGTGCTCACTCTTAGATTCACTCTCTCACTTACTCTCTTCCATATTAGGTTATTTTCATAGTACTTACACAGTATTTATATGTCTAATGACATTAGTATTAGTTCAATCTTAGTTTATTAAAAGGCAGTTAATTTACCCAATTCCTAACATTGACTTAGCATCTAACCGTCCCAGTACGCTAAATTCGGAATAAATATCTCGTCTTCCAGGTGTGGTGTCAACAAAAACGTGGTTCCTTGGAGAGAGGAGGATTTTCCCAAAGTTCGCATATCGTTCCGATAACGCCGTTGCGCACCCTGTTCAAGATATTATTTATCCATAACCCCCAAAAAAATAAATAAATAGTTAGGTTAGTGGTATCCCAAGGTAATTGTCGACGTTTTTTTGTACTTTTCCGAAACTTCTGAACTATGACGAAATAAAAAGCAGAAAAATCAGTAGCTTACATTTCCGCGAAAACTTTTAACTAGTGCGTAAGAACACCCGAGGTTGACTCCGGGAAAATTTAATGGGGTGTGGGAAACGATGAGACGCGTCGGCACGCCCTTAACTCCTGTGCGGTGTGTGAAGTCCGTCGAGAGAAAGTCGAACTTCAAGGCCAGGGGTGGGTTCTGACAGGGAATCCAGGCTACCGTAATCCGATCGGGTTGGGATACGTCGAGCACGTATACGTTGGGACTCTGGTCGGGGATTATTTGCAGGGCGCTCGAAATTCCCGCACTCATATTTTTACTCTTCCACAGTGCCCAGCGTTGCTGAATCTCCATGGGGGTGGGGTTGTCATGGAAGCCGATGGCAATGGTGGTAATAATCACGTCCTCGGATAGGGAGCCGATCCCCAGACGTAGTTCATACAGTTGGTCCCGATTCACATACATCTGTAACGGTTGCCCCTGTACATGTTTTGGGGATGGAGGAACGTTCAAACAGGCATAACCAGGGAAAAGTAACGGGGGTACGTATTGGTTGGTACAATCAATTGGGGAACTCGCAGGCGTTGTGTTCATTCCGAAGTAAATATCGTTCGCCAGTACTGTCGTATATTGGTCGACTGAATTACTACACAGTTCCATACTGTGTTTTCCAAAATCTCTGTGAACCATATGACGATAGCTAGCATTAATAAGGGATGATTTAATGGAAACTTCAATTTCATCAATGCACCTCTACGCTGAATTTTTTTTTTATTCGTGTCAAAATGTGTTGTTGTTAGAGAGGCAGTTGGAGCGCACTCCATCCTTACCTCTCCCAGTTAGTAGGCGCCTTACTCTAGTGTACTTACTCTGACCACATGCTATAGGGTATACCGACTGACGAAGTGGCAGCCATGGTTAAACCGTTCAGGGGATCTTTGGGGAACATTGTCATCAAAAGGTTAGCTAGTAGATGTATAAAAAGTTGAAATTTACAAGAATAGCGACGCTGGCAAAGAAAAACATGTAAATCAGTTTAAATTTCACCGCCTGCGATGAAATGGTACATAATGTTCATTAATGTAAAAACGAAATAAGAGTTGGTAGGAGCACACCGTAAACTAGCCATTTATAATATTCAAGGTGCAAGAATAGCGGCGAATACAGAAACTTGAGAATGTGACCCCGACGATGAGAAGGGTATTTATATCAGTGACAAATCTAACTGGCCGAGTGAGATCCATGAATATAATTGGAGGGGACTGGCCAACGCAACCAACGGCTGACGATTAACTAATGGTATGACGCTCCGCATGAGCTCCGCTGAAAAGGCATTTCGTGACCCTATATTTTAATATTGGAATGTCCCCACTCCCCTAGATAGTAACTCTCGAGGTATAGCATGCGACGGCTTCAGTTTATGGTGAGCTGCCGAGACAACATCCCTCCCCCTCCTCCTCACTCCAAAAAAAAGGAGCTTAAAGAAATATTCACAGTAGAAAAACCTAAATTCCTTTCAATCGGGGTGTTTTAGATGAGAACCGTATGGGGAAAAAAAAGGAGCGAATACATAGTGGTTCGAAATGTTGATACCCCAGTTCTGCAGGTCCGAGGAAACCTATTCTTTGTCGAATGTCGATAGATACCAGTGACGAAGAAGCGCGTTTCATTGGCTGGTGAAAATGAGCCGTAACGGAAAAAATGAGGATGGTCAGTGGTAAATATCAACTGTCCGTTATTGTCAGTATCACTATTTCCTTTTATGGACGCGTTGGTTATTTGTCGGTCGGATACCAACGTTTATTTTTAATATTTACGGTAACTTGCATATGACTCGGTTTACTATTGGCCAAAGAATAGTAATTGGAGAAAGACAGACTAGGAAAATAAAACCTACGGCTTATTGCTGGTTGAGAATTTCACGAGTCTACATGTGCTTCAGGTGGATTACGACGGAATTCGTTCAAGTGTCGTCTTCCACATATCTCTTTTCTACATCACAGGTAATTTCCATTCCTTGTGGTGAAACCAGGCTGAGATGAATTCTTTAGATCAAAATAAAAAAAAGGTTAGCACTGATTAAGAACGGTGAAATATGAAACCCCCTTCTCCTTTAACCGGCGAATTGACCGGTGGGTTTAAGAAATAGTAGTCGCAGCGAATCACTGGGACAAAGTGGGAAAAGGTTTCACTTGGCAAAGTCCAAGTGCGTCATTGCTTTTCCCGATGAATTGGAAATACGAGCCAAAAAAAAAAAAAAAAAAAGACGGCTGTTTCACATCCCCCTTTTTCCACTCCAGGATCCTCCGTGTCCCTTTCTCTGCTTCGAGTTTTAACCTGACTTCACCAGTAGACGATACTGTTGGTTATCGTTGTTCTTTGTTCGTTTACACACCACTGATCTTTGCCGGCTTTGTGCGTTACACCATTTTTAAATTCTTTTGGAGAAACGGGTGGTAAATAGCGTGGGCCGAATTGTCCCCTTTGATTACTAGACTAAGCACCAAATTGTTGATTTTCCATTTCTTCGATTTTTTTTCTTCAGAAAAAGAGATCGGATCATACCGAGTGTGTGGTACAGGTTTTTATTATTATTAAATTTTACGAATCAAGTAGGTTTCTTTATCCGACCACTTTACAAAAAGGACGCTACGATGAGTAAATCGCAAAATAACACAAGTTTCGGAACCTATCTCAAGGTAAGTAACGTGCATTGTCGTTATTTTCCTAAACGATATATGGATACAGTACACTCCTTCCCCTTTTTATTCGGTATTCCCTGATTGAAACGATGTGAAGGGTGATCTGTGCAGAGGCGACAGTAGTGTGGAGTAGTTTGTCAAGTAGACCTACCATCGTCTGTGTCAGTACCCCCAAACCCGGGTATTGCTAGCCCCAAGCGACACATTGTCAACTGTGTAAAAAAGTGGCGTTCTTTGTTCGTTTAAAGGGGTGCATATTTCTGGTTTTTGTGAGTGTGTTTACTGTATTAACGCCAATTTCCACATTTGTTACTCGTGACATGCGCTCTTTACTCAATGATCGGCGGAATGTACGCTATTTTTTTTTTTGCTTACTCTTTACGGAACCCCTCACATGATATTTAGCCCTCACAAATGGGCAAGGTCAATCTACTAGTACAGGCCGGGAACAGCGCAGTGAACGACCTCCGAGAGTTTATGAAGGACTGGGCTACCTTGGAAAAGGAATACGGACAAAGACTGGAAAATATGGTGAAGAAATACCACAAGGTCAAGGATAAGAAATTACCGTCCTTATCTATCGGGTCGTCGGGCAAAGATGGCAGCGGTGGAACGGGCGGAGCGTTGGGGGGATCCGCAAACGAATTCAACGCGGAACTAGACTCATCAACGTACGTTCGGGCATGGGACCAAATGTTACGGGTCACTAGTATTATCTCGGACGAACATTTAGCCCTGGCGGAGCAGATGCAAAACGAGGTGGTGGAACCTGCACGGGGTTTGGGCCAACGCAAGGAAGAAGCACGGAAAAGTCACATTGCTTATTGCCAATACCTTTTAGAACAGCGGGAAAAACTGTACACGGAAAAGGACAAGCGACAGGCCAAGTATACCGAAACGGCCGGGCAGGCGCATTCGCTGCATGCCAAATTCGAACGGTCTGTGGACGACAAGAGTCATGACAAGACTTACCGCCACTACCAAAAGGTACTGGCCGAGAAAAACAACCAGCAAAACTTATACATTCTGTCCCTGGCTGTGGCTAACCGAATGAAGGCTGTGTACTTTCGGGACGATATTCCAGCCCTGATGAACCAACTTCAGGAATTAAACCAGTCGAGAATCCTGGCTTCCCGTTCCTTGTGGACCCGTTGGATCGACTTGCAAAGTCAAGTGTTACAAAAACTACAGACCCACATGTCGGACCTTCATAATGCGGTGGCGATGATCAGTCCCGAGGACGACGCCAAACTGTTTATTTCGCGTAACCCCACGTCGTGGTCAGAACCCCTGGATTTCCATTTTGTACCGTTGGTCCACAGTAGCGACCGGGGAGAATTCGTTTTGAACGAGGATTCCCAAGTATTTCTCACCAATTGGTCGACCAAACAGCAACGCACTCTGGAAGACATACAGGGTCAGATCGAACAGGTCCAGATACCCTTGGGGGAGCTGGACGAGAGCCTGTCGAGGGCTGATCCGACCGACCCTACGGGAACCTTCCACCCATTGTTGGACAAGAAACTAGAGCTATCGCGAGAACTTATGACCTTGCAGTGGCAGCAGAGTGTCTACTCTACGGAAATTAACGAGATCGGTCGGGTTATAGGCCAACCGGGAGGATCCAACGCCCATCGGTTCCAATCCCATACTTTTGCCATGCCCACTACTTGCGACTACTGTCAAGGTAAAATATGGGGAATGGGCAAAAACGAAAAGATGTGCGCGTTGTGTGGTTATAACGTGCATAAAAAGTGTCTGCTCAAGGTTCCCATTGACTGTTCGGGTTCGGTGGCTGCTCTACGTCGTCGTCGTTCCCTTCTTCGTTCGGGGTCGCACTCTTCCGGGTCTATAGTACCCAATGTTTCAAGAACTGCTGCTTATGGCGATAATGAAGACGAGCATTATTGGAACAGCTCTCCAGAGACCACTAGTCATTTTGGGGTAGCGGGATTAACCGAAGCCTCCCCTGATGAACCTCCCTTGGTTGACCTAAGTACCCGTCATCCGCCACCCCCTGTACCCAAAAGCACCAAGAAAAGGGTGAGCGTAACATCTGGTGGTGGACCTCCTCCTCCCCCTGGTATACCTCCATCAGTGGTAACCGCTAAAGCCCTCTACGATTACCACCCCACAACGTCGGGTGCACTGACACTACGAGCGGGGGAACGTCTTCGCTTGGTACGAAGTGATGATGGTTCGGGGTGGGCCAGGGCCGAGTTGAACGGGAAACAGGGCATCGTACCGTCCAATTACATCCAAGTATTGTCTAGTAGCGCCACTTCCACCACCACTACTACCGCTGCTGTAAATGAGGGATATTTACCCACCACCCCACCTCCGCTCTTTTCCACTATCCACACTAGTGATTTTCCCACACCACGTACTTCTGGTAGCGTTGGTATGCAGGTCAAAGCACTTTTTGACTTTGACGCCCGTGATAAGAGCGAGTTGTCTTTCAAGGTGAACGATATCATTACCGTGACTAATCAATATAGCCACGAAGGGTGGATGGAAGGTACCTTGCGTGGTAAAACGGGTCAATTCCCGAGTAATTACGTCACTGCGTTGTAGTGTTTTATGTTCAGCCCATGATGAATTAATATCTGGCATGGGGGTGTCTGCCTTTACGTTATTCTTACTCTGGTTTTGACGAATTACGGCAATTACGGTACTTTCTAGGGATAGATGGTACTCATTCGTTTCTGTTGATACTTTGACATCATTACTATTTTTGTTACTGTAACTAATAAACGATTATTACGAGTTTGTTTATAAACTCCAATTGATTGGTTCGATAGAAAAAAATCAAAGGGAAAACCAGCATCGTAGCCACTATAACAAGCTTCGATGTTGTCGGTAAAAATGTAAACTATGTGGTACGTTTTCTCTCTTTTCGTGAGTAGAAGTGGGGGGGGGAGTTATTGTGACAGGGCAGACAAAATAGCCGTTAAATCTTTGATGAGGTGTTCATTGAACACTTGACAATGCGAGCACTATAATCATGGTATTGTCCACTTACACTTTCCTTCAAATGAAAGAGAAACGCTTGGCATATGGGTGAATACAGGGTGTAGCGCTTTGCTTTTTTTTTGTTTTTACATTGGCATTTTCATTTGGGGTTTGCAAAATTAGTACAATGATGGCACGACAATGAGAGTTGGGTCAAATAGGAGCACCTAAAGAGTGACAGGTACTACCCAATAGGGAGGGGGGGGTACAATGCCAAGTACAGTAGTGGCAAGTGAAGCTGGTGGCCAAACAATACCACAACTGGTTCTAGTTGCAGATTTGTTGACTCCCTCGTTTAAGCTGGTCCTTCGGAAGTGGCGTCATTACCTTTTTGAAGCCGCATGTGATTTTTTTTTTAAAAAAAAATAAAAGTAAGAAAATGGATGACCATATACACTCTCAACGCATTTTTGCGCAATATGCGAATGAAATGGAGTATAGGGGTGAATATTTGTCTGGCTATATTTTTTGGTAAAAACTGGAAAAGGCGAGCCATGGAAAATTTCGCCAAAGGAGTGTGAAATAGTCCTGGCCTAGACATGGGGGATTGAGTTTTTTTGGTTTTAGTCGGCGTACACAGAATGTTCGGGTCCTCCCCCCAACAGCAAACGAGTAAACCATCGCCCAATGACTGTGGTTCCGGTAAGATTTGGAATTCATGTTAACATCTTGGTAACTCAGCTTTAAAGGCCTTCCTGTGGGTTTTTGCTCGGAATAAGGAGTCCCCCCCCCGTTTTTGGTACGACAAGAACAGTCTCCGTTTTTTGCTGGGCTATTTTTTATTTCTTTTTTAATGGACACCTTGAGATAAAATCTATCGAGAAATGCGAAGTCGTTCTCGTATCACCCACCAACGGCGGCTCATTCGGCCTTGCCCTTCGCGACAGCTCTATATAATGTCCCACCAAAGCATTTCGTACACGATTTAGCGATTGACTGTTGACTTGCTTGGCGAATGCTTCATCCTTCCCCGTGCCTGTTTTTGGGTCAACCCTTTCGAACGTGTTTCCCGTTTCTCTGGTACTATTGGCTGTTATCATTTCGGTACTGGTTTAACAGAATTTTACCGTCACCAATTTGGGCCCCGGTGGTGGACCTCTGTGGTATTGAGAATTTACCATCATAGTATACATATATAAGTTTCCTTCCTTTCCCACTCCCTCCTTTTCCCCTATTATATTTATATGGGCTGTCCGCTATTCATTTTTTTTTCATTTCCCTTAATTTTTATACGGGGGTCTCGTGTAAATTCGCTGTGAGTAGACACTATCAATGGGGTAGTAAATTTTGTCACATTTTAAGTTTATGCATGTAAATATTTAGATTTTTTTTTGGTTCCATTTTATTGTTCACTCGTCTGTCTATCCGTATAGTTTTTTATATTCAGTGTACGGTTTACTCTATACATTTTTGTTTCTCCTTTCAATCTGTAGACAGGTTTCCACTGCGACACATACAGTAGTCATCCAGGCAAAGTCTTCATCAATATCTTTTATCATTTTGACAAGGTTAGACTGGCTCACCTCACCATTTTTCCCAATTTTGCCCCACGTGTTGTGTACATGTGTATCGCTATGATACGTTTTTTTTCCCGCTAGTTAAGACTAGTTTTGAATCTTAAGCGAGCTATATTTTTTTTTACTTAGATTGCTCAAACCACTCACTCTCCCATTTCACCACTATCAATATATTTCATTGTATCAATTTTTTAGTTTAGAGAAAGAAAAGGCAAAAAGTGAATATTTCGCTCAATCCTTTGTAAAGACTGTATGCTCAAGCCAAGGAAAAATCACGCCAGGTGAAATTCCATGTATATATCACAGGTCTAACACCCTGTATATCATGAATAGCACCACATACTTATTCGGTAAATTGGCTGGTCTCACTGTCGCTCTGACGTTTGTTCTTTGCGTTGGTGTTATTGCTCAAAGTACAGATGCTTCCCCCATTGTTTCTGATGAATCGCTCCGGATTATTGGCGGAGAAACTGCCCCGCCTGGCATGTTTACTTTTTCGGCGCATATCCGTATCGGAGGCGAGTCCATCCCCACGTCCGAATGCGGCGGTGCTATTATCGCTGCCCAGTGGGTTCTTACTGTGGCCCACTGTATCGTGCAGCGTAAAAGTAACGGTATTCCATTGAAAGCCAGTCAACTCAAGGTGGGGTACGGATCGAATAATAAAGACCAGATGCGACTGGTTCAGGTCAGCGAAGTGTATGTGCATCCCAGCTACAAAATCAGTTCCCCCGCTGAGAATGACATTACGCTACTAAAGTTATCGGAACCGATTCCCCAGTGGGATGCCAGCGTCGCACCTATTCCCATTGGTAGTTCTCTCGTAATGGACCAGCAAAAGGCGATGGTTATGGGTTGGGGACTCACCGATCCGAAAAACAAACAGTCACTAGCCACCACGTTAAATGTGGCACAGGTATTCCTATCCAATAATGTACATCGTTGTCGGCAACTTTATCCACAATTTAGCGATTCCAATAACGACCGCGTTTGTTCCCTGGAGAATAAGGGTACTGACACGTGCCAGGGTGATTCCGGGGGTCCCTTGGTAGTTTTCGATGCTTTTTACAGTCGGTACGTGTTGGTCGGTCTAACCAGTTACGGTAACTCCCCTTCGGGCCAGGCCCTTTGTGGTGCTCCCGATAACATTGCCTTTTACACTCACGTTGCTTACTTTTTACCTTTTATCACCACAGTCACCGGTTTACCTATCGGGGAAATCGTGGCTGGAGATGGTACTACCAATATGTACGAATCCGAAAAAGTGTGGAAATCCCCCTTGGGTATCAATGCTGCCTCAAAGGTTACTCTATCCAGGTTGACCTATTCTTTTACATTTTTCGCTACAATTACATTATTTTGGTTATTTTCTTGAATAGGTACAATACTGACCAAGTTTAATAAACCTGATTTGGTATCTACAGAGTGATATTTACATGAATGAATGTCCACATTGTTAAACGTGGTAAAATACAAAGGTATGACAAAAAAATATCAACCATAACAACACAGAGTGTACGAAAATGGATACCCAACAATGGAGAAAAATAACATGTGTAGTAGTAATAAAGGCCCATATCACCTTTTCGTACTAGTTGGTATCAACAACACAAATGTAAACGCAAACGAGAGTGCAAAAAAAAGGCAAAGTAGGTAATGCCATTTTTCCACAAAAACAAAAACAATAGCAATAAACTACTATTTCAAACCACTCCATGCTGATCTTGCAGGTACTTGAGCCAGTGTACAATGACACTACGGATTTCCATCTTGTACCATGCTTGAGGGTCGATATGCCACCCTTTACTCCTATAGCCACTGTCCGTCGTGTCCGAGTGTAGAAAAGCCGACCGGGGTACCTGAGCATCGAACCACTCCTTGTGTATGTTTCCACATACGGCACAGTTGTCTTGGGGATGCTGTTGGGGCCCTAAATGCAAGTGGATCAGCCTTTCTGCCTTGGCGGCGTATTTACACCTGGGTAGTTCCTGGTCGACCGAATTGGACTTACGTTCCGTGGAAGAATTATCGGATGATGGTGAACGAGTGGACAAGGCTGGAGAAGGATCACCCGGCACCTTTGCCAACAGGTACCGTTGTAATTTCTCGGGAAGACTGTTGAGAAACACAGCGGATACTGTCGTGTCGCGTTGGCCGGTCGCGTAAATTTTTTGGTTGAACCTTTTGAAAGGTTTGCTTAGGAGTTCCAATGTTTTGGTCACCGAAGGGGTTGGTTTTCCCAACGGCAATGGGAATATTTCCAATAAATACAACTCGTACCCACATTGACCTTTCCACTGCTGCATGCGACGTGATACATTGTTGGTCCGACCAATCTTAAGGGGTACCGTAATTTGTTTCTGTGTGGAACCCTGCCAGCCACGGGGCCTTTCTTTACTCACCAGCTGAAACACGTAAATGAAACCTGGAGCGTCTGCAATGGATATGGGCTTTTCCAGTTCGTTGTATAATTTGTGTTGTACGCTGTAGGGTAGCTGACGATCGATAACTCCTTTATATTTACCACTATGAACGGCATCACGGATTTTTGCGGCTTGGTGGGGTTTATCTCGATGGATATGGCAATACCAGTGCACCCTGTCGTTGGGTTTCTGATAGTGTCGGGGGTCCTTTCCTACTGTTACCTGTTTTCGACAGCGCGTAGTACCATCACTGTTGAATGCTTGACAGGCCATTAACCACTTGCCATTGGGTGATATTTCCATGGTACCATAGAGGGCTTGCTCTGGATGTATCACGTCGCTATACACTGGTAGTTTTAGTTTCTGGGCACGGAACCTATACCACCGGGTAACCAATTTACTTGGAGAAAACTTTGTCGGTAAGTGGTTTACATTAGAAGGCTCTGACACTAAAGAATCTTCACTGTGGAAACCAGTAGGGTTCTCATGAGGTTGGGTAGGTGAGGCACAGGGTTGGTTTTCTTCCGGCGATAATGGGTTTACAGGGTCAGCAGGGTGGCTAGGATGAGGAGTGAATAATACCTGGGAAGAAGAACCAAGCGACAAACGGGACAGCGAAATGGCCAGGTCAATTGGCTGCTGAGTGGTGGTTAACTTTAGTGGTTTCCCCGGTGACGCTTGGTTGCGACCCGCCTGACGCCAATGCTTTCGGCAGTAGAATGGGGTGCTATTGCCAGTTTGTTCTACTTCGTCGGGTGACTGCAATATTCGACACTGACCAGCTCCGGCTTTCCCGTGACAACGCTGGGGGGAGGAAGGTATACTACACGCCATGGGTATGCGAAAAGCGGCTTATGGGTTGTTAGATTGCCAATGCAAGACCTATAGCCTACAAACTCCGACAGACAAAACATACAAGTACTATTCTGACGAAAAATAAATTTACAATAAGTTGGGTGAGATGGGAAACCAAGGAATAATGTATGGCACATAATATGTATGGCATCATGGAAGGTATGGTGAAATAATCCACCAATCTGTAATCCAGTCATTAGGTTTATTTTTAGGATTATTTATCAGTGCAAATTTTATCAGTTTTTGCAGAAAGATGATGCGAATTTAATCATCACTCTTGAAATGTTTTGTGAAAAATTGTGTGCAAAGTTTGAATTACTTTCCTTTACCATTTCTATTGATGAGATTGAGCAGTATATTTAAACTTGCCCAATTTCTGTTGATAAGTTCAGGGTCCATTACTTTATCCTTTACTTATTCTATTCATTTATAGTTTAGGGAATAAATTCATTCTTAGTACTGGTTGATTTCATCCATTAAACAATTGTGTGGAGTTTTATATTAATCATAGCTAGTAATTTGTTCGTTAAGTAATGTTCCACTCGAGTATTGTCTCATTTTATTTTGTCATTCAATTTCGTAGTGCACAATACTAATTCTAAACAGAGGATTGGTCGATTTGTGTCATTATTTTATCCTAGTATTCCTATAAGTTTAGCATTATTCTACAAATTATATGGTATTCTTTATCATTATTGTTTTTTTATTATGTCACAGGAAGAAGCATTGGTCTCCTCTCGTTCTGTCCCCAAAAAACCCGTACAAATACAACCAGCACAATAACAACGTAGTAAAAACGAGTAAGTAAGATAAAACAGAATAAGAACTAACCAGCAGCATGCTAGAAAATACCTTCGGGACCCTTTTGTTAAAAATGATGAACGAACCTTCCAAGTGATGGTTCATCCTTATATACTATTGTGGTATCGATGTTGGCACTGTGGCTGCATTATGATAAGAGCCAGAACATTGCCCAAATGGTGGGCCAAATAGCGCCAGATATTGCGAGTAAGTCTGAACATGGCTAGGTATCCTTGTCTCACTAATTCTTCACCACAATTGTTGTCAGTGGCTACCACAACCACAAAGCTTTTAATAACCACTTTAAAAAGCTACTAACAATTCCCTTGTGTATCATAAATACACACTGTTGTCACCTACAAATGTGCTTACAACAATATGAAATTTTTTAAGCTCTAGTTGCCACTTTGGTATGACGTGAAGTCATTTCGAAACTGGGGCATTCTAGTTAAAATTCTCTTGGTCGACTTGTTGCAATTTTAGTGGCTTACTATGTGGATAATTATTTTCCAACCCAACAGCGATTTGGAGCAAAGGGATGACGATTACTTGTGGACAATTTATTTTATACTTGATTGATGACACACCACCACCGTGGAGATACCATTTCCATTATAAACAACAATGAAGAACAATACATCCTGTACGGCCAGAGTAACACATGACAGTGATTACTCCGAGGCCAAGTCGTGCAGGCAAGCCGCCCCACTTGAGGGTGTTGCATAATTTTATACAAAACTGGAATCAATAATCAGGAATCAGCCGGAAGAATCATGCTGGACATCAGCGAGTGAACGTCCCGCTGGGTTTTTTTCGGGGAAGGGAAAGGGGGAGAGGGGCTGCCAAGATGATGATTGGCAGGCGAAAGGAAGATCACCACAATGGTGGTGAACAGGGAGAGGAAGGGGTGATACGTTTTTATTAAGTTGCACTGACCAGGGATCGAACCTGGGTGATTTTGGGGGGAAGGCAGTAGCTTTTATCATGTGCCACTGGACCCTCCCCGTAAAAATCAATACATTTTTTAAGGTTCAATTTTGCCTGTAAAGCACAATCGGTTATTAGTGTTTGACCAGGTATTTACGGACCAGTTTATTTGGATTTGACCGACGATGCTTGGGGGATAGTTAAACACCGAATACCTAAATAAGTACAAAAGCGGTCAATAACAAACAGCGCCCAGTGCACATAGGCCACCGAAGCAAACACGAAACAAGCCCATAAGAATTTATGTTCCGACTGTGGGGTTAGCCACGGGGCTTGACCTAACCACCGAGGTACGTTGGTAAGAACCGCCCCGAGGATTACCGGAATCATTTGGACGGTAAACCACGGAAAAGGGGATAGAGTTACATGGGCCAGAATAATTTTGGTGGCAATCCGACCAAAGGCAATTCCGACCGTAATAATAAAGAGTGCCAAATGTTGGTGGGTGAAAATATAGGAATCGGGGGAGGCCAACCACAGATAAGTACAACTCAGAAACAGTGCCATTGGTAAAAGTTCCGCCAGAGCCAACGTATAACTCTTGCGGTCCCTTTGACATACACGATACACCGCTGTAAGACAGTACGGGGCATGAGTAAACACCACTCCCAGAAACAGCAACACGATAAGACAATCAATAACACGATAGTGCAGAGGGACTACCGGGGCGAGCCACGAACCAAAAGCGACGTGAGCATTTTCAAGGTAAATCTGAGGGCCATAGACACCCGACAGGGCCATGAGTACACAGGCGAGAATTAAACCCTCGGTAGGTCCGTTGATGATACCCAAAAACAATACCTTGGTGTGGTACTCTTCCCAAGTCGAGAGGTAAAAGGTCAACGACGTACAGAAAATAATACCTACGCTGTACCACGAATGTCCCAGTCCCATGGCCGCCGCCTGGAGTAAACCCCCTAGGGAACAGTTGAGAGCATCGCAGCCGTGGTCGAATAGTTCACCCAGTGGGGAAGAGGTCCCGGTACGTCGGGCCTGTTTACCGTCCACGTTATCAAAAGTCGAATAGAGCCACAACCCCAACGCCGCACTAAAGTAGAGCCACGAAGGGGCGGGTCCGGTCAGGTCGGGCGTATAATACAGGAAAAGGGCCAAGTTGCCCACTACGAACCCGAAGCCCACCAAGGTAATAAGGTTAGGGGCCATCCACCGGGGAAACAAAGTGACACACCAGTTCCAGTAGTGTCGTAGTACATAATGTGTGGTCCACGACAAATCTACCGATTGGTACCGGTACAGCTTTAAGTTTTCTAGACCCTGTTCACTCACATAGGTGGAACCCGACGTAAATCTCCCGAGCACCATGGTCGATACACTTTAGTAAAAGAAAAAATATCGGGTAAAAATAAGGCTGGGTTGGTTGAGAACAGTGGTGGTAACCCGTTGGTTTAGAAATAATAAAACGATTACTGAAACCCTCCACGATGGAACAGTTTCCTCCCTCAACTTTAATAAAAAGAAGGGTTAAATCACCAAAAAAAATACGTGTACTAAAAAAAGCAGGGCCAAGTGGAAGTGGAGAGGGTTTAAACAGAATGAAGAAACCCAGTCCGGTAACTAATATTATCGTCTTCACATTGGTTGTGGTAATCATCCAGAATGTCCTGAGTGGTTAAAATTTACTCACCATGCGCCAATACTGGAAACACGCCACTCCGAATATAATGTAATATGTGTGTGAGGGTGAGGGTGAGGCAGGGTCAACAGCTAATATCCTACTACTTATAGCAATATACTCGCTAATTATTCTGGAATAACATGTACTAATAACAAAAGATTAAACTCCCGCTGGACAATCTTACCGATGTTAGGTTGATGGCCAGGCTATAGGATAGGGTTAACCACTGTGCACCTGGTTACATGTACTGGCTCAAGGGCCACCACTTTCCCAAAGCCTTGTCACATATCACAGCCTGACCCTTGTAATGGTGTAGAGGGATAGGCGTATAATTTTTAATACTCACTTGTCTTGTGTTGTAGTGGAACAGGAGCTGGAGATTACATCCTCCAGTGAGGACGACCAGCTCCCTCAAGATGAAGCTGATTTGATGGCCACAAGTCAGAGCATCCCGGATGGTGATGTAATCTCTTCACAAGGACCCCCCCTTGTCTTGTGCTCCCAACATGGAGCCAATGGATGAGATTTTGTCTCCATGAAAATAGTTTACATTTTGATGTCGAAATGCGCTTTATTTTAGCTATAATTTTATTACATCATTTCTGTGTTATACAAGGAGACCAGGTCAGGAAAATTCAAGTCCCTCATGGATAAAAAAGCATGGTTGTTTAATTAAAAGATTTGTTTACCTATCCATAGGTCTCTATTATTTTATCTGAGAGCCTTCTCGTACCAGTGACCTGAATCCTATTACAGTAGAAATGAAATCTAGTGGCCAATTAAACCGAAGTGATAACCATTAACCATAGTACCAGGACAGGTACCTCAAAATGTTCACCCAAAGGAGTTTGATATTTATATTTCGCAGGTTCGACTCCGCATTACCTCTTATTGCTGATGACTTTCATTATACTGCAACAAACTCAACGACGGGAGCCCATGCTGAGCCCCCCCTCTCAATGATGTGGGTGATTTTTTTTCGACTATATAGAGATTTGGTGCAAAAAATGAACCAGCTGAAATATAACCAATAGGATTTTGTGAGAGAACCCTTCAACTTCAACGGATTTATCCCTATATAGTCGAAAAAAAACTACCCATGTGGTGGACACTTTCCTTCACTGTAAAAAAGGCGGGACGACGAAGATCCCTAGGGAAAGTAAACTTGCAGGCCAGCTGCAGTTAACCTGAAATAAAGGCTGTCAACCTGGTCCTGTCAAGATTGTCTCAGGCCCTATGAATCTCCCCAGTTTTCCCGTGGTAAAGGAAGGAATCTTCCAGGCTAAATTTTCGAGTCAGGCGAAGCTCATAAGATGAAAAGCCCTGATAAAAGCAGTTCATCCCACGTATGAGTTTGTGCATAATCTCCGCACCTCTCTACCAGGGTAAATCAGTTAAATAGCAGGGACTTCCCCCAAAGGATTTATTTCCTCATGTGAAATATAAATAAATACTTTAAACACTAATCTACTCATTTAATTTATTATTTCTGTGAGATCCCGCTTGATTTCAGTACAATGGCATTAACTAAAAATTAGGACATCTTTAATACATGGTGTATTTTCGGGGACTTATTCTCCCTGTGTCGTGGGCTCTGCATTCTTGGGAGGCAGTGTATCCGATAGTGGCGGTGACCCTCATTTTTTCACATTAAAAAAAGGACTATGTCCATTATTTTCCTCTTGATAACTCAGCTGCTTTGGTGTGTAACGACCTATTGACGACCAATTGGTTTTGTAGACCTACTCACTGCTTCACCCCAATTTTTATGATATGGATAGTTTTTTTTCGACTATATAGCGAAAAATCCGCCAAAGCTGAATAGGTCTCTCACAAAATCCTATTGGTTATGTAATAGTTGGTATATTTTTTACACTAAATCTCTCTATAGTCGAAAAAAATCACCCATATGTCATCAAAATTATTCCCTCAATATGCCTTTTCTTGGATGAGTAGCTGAAGGCAAGTGAAAGGGAAGGGGGTTTATAATAGTGAAAGAGGGACCTATTCCAAACTTGGCCATCTGTATTACATAATGCGTTATCGTTCGTTGTTTCGTTTTCCCAACATTTATTCCTTCGGTTGGGGGTGAATCGAGTTGGGTTTGCCTCCCTCTTCATTTTCTCTTCACATTACCTAGGGCAAGAAATCCACACGTATATATAAATAACAGCATATTCAAGCATCTTTAGTAGACGTATCCTTTGGTTTACACTCTGTTTCCTGGCCGATTATCATTTCTTGGCTCACTTTCTCTCCTGTATTTTCTCTCTACATTATTTTCTTGTGGGGCTTTTCCGCGGTAGTCGCCAACAGCCAAGGGAATCACGATATGGCAAAGTACGTCATATTCATGTACTGGTTGGCACTGGGTTGTGGTATCTATACTTCCTCGGGAGTGAAACAAGATGTTACCACGGATAAACCACTGTTTTCATCATTTGAAGTATTACCCTTTCCCCTGCTTAAAAGAACACATACTACAGAGAGGATGAACCTGCCCTATGATATACTCGAATACATTGCGAATTTTCTAACGTGGTCGGAACTGCACGAAGTTGCAGTCAAATCCGAGACCAACACTATCATGTCTATATACAATCGACGGGCCTTGGCAGTAAGTATTCCACATATGAGTAGCTATTTTTTCGGCTATATAACGAAAAATCCGCCAAAGTTGAATGGGTATCCCACAAAACCCTATTGGTTAAATTTGTAACGGGTACACCTTTGCTTTAAATAGTTATATAGACTGAAAAAAATCACCCATATAGGTATTTAGAAATTTGATTATTAGTTTTATAATTTGGAAGTTACTTCTTATGTGGGTGTTAATGGATCTGTTAATATTTGGCTGTTGTCCGTCTCTAGACATAGCCTATGTCACGTGAGTGACTATTACTTATGTCACCCACTGGTATATAGCTCGCACACTAAGTGCTCACTCTTGGATTCCAGCTCTTCCAAATTAGCTTATTCTATAGTACTTACATAGTGTTTATATGTCTTATGACATTAGTATTAGTTCAATCCAATGTTTATTAAAGGCTATTAGTTTACCCAATTCCCAACAGGATCTGTATTGTTAGTTGGCATTTCACTTTAGATGTTTTCTAATATGTATAATGCTAATTATGCTTTGGATGAAAAATTATTGGTTGTTTGGAAATTGGTCACTTAGTCGCTTAATAAGGATTTCCGATGGATTTCCAGTTTAAAAAAAGTATCAGATGATCCTAATAACTTACTTGGAAGTATAGACTTGCCACCTCTCCCGAAATTTTCTTTTAAAAGGCTCTTTAAGGTACATATCAATATGTTTATAGAGAGTAAAACTTACAAATCGCCCTATTCGTGGGAGGAATCCGCTCCACTATTGAATATAATTTTTCAGAACATTGGAAAATTGAAAGCGAACGCTGATGCTTGCCTTAAGCTGGAACGACGAATTATGAACCCCTCCCTAGTCCAGATAGTGGAGAAAACTGATCAAAAGGAACCCGAATGTCATTCGAAGAGCTACGTTAAGGAAAAAAATCATTTATTAGACCTGCTTCAACATTATTCTTGGCAGAATCACCTCCTAATTAACCGTATCTACAACATTTTTACGTTTCTGGGAAATCCGGAGGATAGAGATGATTGGGAACGGCACGTTAAAATGCTTGGGGAAACTTCCGACTTTCTGACAAAGTTAAAAGATAAAGATAGGGCGGATCCGATTCATTGGGTACCGTTCTCCCACCTGAAAAATCCTGTCCGGTGCTTTCTTTTCTTTCCACTATTTCACACCCATAGAATGTGGGGAATTGATTATTTTCACAAGTTTTTTTCCACAGCAATTCGGAAGTCAGTAGACATCATGATGGAGGACTCGATTTGGAATTCGGAATTTTCTTATATGAGTGACTTCATCGTCCATCTTGCATTTATGGACATCGCTATAAACGAAACGACCGAATTGGCACTCGGTTTTACCTCATGTCTGTGTGAAAGTAATGTCCATTGGTTTCCGCGCTCAAGTATTTTTTGTAAGCAGGATCATAATCAGCTCATCGGTTATATAACCGAAAATAATTTGGAAAAACGCAAGGAAAAAGGATATCCTGACTCACTGGGTGTATCCGGTATAGAATACGCCAAGTTCCAACCCAATGAAGAGGGAAACATGGAATGGCATATTGGTATGTCTGAAAGTTACTACAAGATTAGGGACGCTTGGGTTAAACCGTTGGAGGAGTTCCAAAATCTAGTACTTCAACAAGACCAGTAGCGCATTGCAGCATAGCCCGACCCCCTTCTTCCACTTATGTGCACCAAGGTGCTTGGAGTTATGTCATGCCGAATCCTGTTTCTCCTTTGGGGGATTTCGTGGGTGGTGGTTTCGTAATAGTGATTGTAATCCAGGGTTGCCCGGCTGTACTTCATACTTGGTGTCTGCCAGTGCTGTCCATTATGTTGTGGCAACAGTCCACTTTACAATATTTACTTTCCTTTTTATTCTTATGTTCGCTTTCATCTTCTGATTCTTACTACTATTTGGTTTTGACAACTTATGATTATCAGTTATCAGCTTTACCATCATTTACCACATTTTCTTTTGGTTTACCTGATGTCTTAGTTTACGGTTTATTAGCTTATACAAAAGGAATGCTCCAAAAAAAATAGAAAACAATAAAGTCCGTAATGTCCCCCCCCCACTTACTGACATCGCCATGGATTACTAATCTTATTATTACGACTCTTCACATCCCTCCTCTTTCATTGCATGCCAATGTTATTGTTTGGCTATTCATCCTGTAATGGTTTTTACTATACATTATCTTTTTCCATATTATTTTAGGTCGCTCATGCTTTTACCGGTCAAAGGTTGTAAAACCAATCACCTCCCACGCCAACAGCAGCAAACAGTGACAATAACTACTTGACAGTCCAAACCTGGAAGGCACTCTGAATGCCAAAGCCAACCATTGTCATTCAGACAACCAGAGCACACACGACATTGTCTACTCCAGGCCTAGGACCAATGACCACAATGCCATGCCATACTATGAAAAAGAGATCCAGGATGAACACGCCAGGGGACACTTGCACCATGAGCTTGCTCCTGTCACCAGAACGAGGAGCTCATTCACCTACTTACAGAAGCATGCATGGAGATCACAACCTTCAAGGAACCAAACACTACACTCCAAGACTCCCTGGAAACAGCCAATCACCACATATCAGCACTAGCCTTTGACATCAAGGAATTACATAATGAAGTGCAGGCCATACAGAACGCTCAACAAACCCCAAAGGTGGCCATGTCATCCCACAACTCAGAAACCCTCCCCCAACAGGTCCGGAAGGCAACAGCACAAATCAACATGTAACACCTGGCCCCACAGATCAAAGAAATCCACCCGCAGACCCTGTGTTAAGAATGAAGGGACTAAATAATAGAATAATAAATAAATATGATAATCACAACTTTCAACAGGTGAAGAGCAAGGGTACCTGCAGGAGGATGTAAATAATTAGAGAACCAGTTTACTAACAAAAACCGCGGAGATAATTAAACAGACACTAGGAACTGGAACAGGAGCCAGGGATTCCATCCTCCAACAAAGACAACTAACTCCCTCAAGATGAAGCTGATTTTATTGCCACAAGTTGGGGCATCCCGGGTGATGGTGTAATCTCTTCACAAGCTCCAGCCTTGTCTTGTGCTCCCAACATGGAACCAATTGATGAACAACTATCTCCATGAAAATAGTTTACATCTTGATGTCGAAATGAGATTTATTTTTGCTTTGATGTTGTTACATCATTTCTGTGTTATTTAAGGATACCAGGTCAGGGAAACTCAAATCCCTCATGAATAAAAAAAGCATGCTTGTTTAATTAAAAGATTTGTTTACCTGTTCATAGGTCTCTATTATTTTATTTGAGAGCCTTCTCGCACCAGTGACCTGAATCCTATTACAGTAGAAATAGAAATCTAGTCGCCAATTAAACCGAAGTGATAACCATTAACCATAGCACCAGGACAGGTGCCTCGAAATTTTCACCCAAAGGGGTTCGATATTTATATTTCGCAGATTCAACTCCGCATTGCCTCTTATTGCTGATAACTCTCATAATACTACACTGTTTCGTTTAGCACCGAAATGGTTCCAGGGGAAGAACTGAATCGCTACTGGTGGAAGACGTCCAGTTCATACTCTCCCCCTTCTCCCTTTGTACCTTGCAAGCAATTCGGACCAAAATCACTGTCGCTTCCATGGGACTTTATTTCATCCACTTCAGGTCAAACACATCCCGTGTCTTGACAGTTGATTCTGAGTGCCCACGAAAACAAAAAGATGACGGTATTTACACGCAGCGGGAGTTATTTACCTGTTTTAACTCTTCTTATTTTCTCTCCTTTTTTTAACACTTTTCGTCAATGAACGGCTTATTGCCACGTCCATTTACCAGTGTGTGTATTTAACGTGGTTATATATTCTTGGTTCCTTTTCTCGCTTTTACCTGCTAAACGAGTTCTTCATCAAAGACTACTTGGCGTTGATCCTTTTGTGGCTGCCCCCCTTTGTACCTAGTCTCTTTTTTATTCTTTCTGGTATAAACACAAACCGATACCACAGGAATCCACTTTTTACTTTTTTCGGTACTTTCGATTTACCAACATTCACCATGCTTCCGCGTTTCTTGACCGTCGCTGCTCGTACACTCGGGGGACCAACTCCGACTCACATCCTGCGTTACCAATTCCCCGTGACCCGACGTTGCTTGACTACCGGTACGGTATCCAGCTCCGTATCAGCTCGTTTTCAACCTTCGATCTTGTCCTTGGGTGTCCAAGGCGGACGGTTCTTAGCCACTCGTGCCACCACCGCCACTGGTACTAAGAAGCGGAGTGCAAGTAAGAAAAAAGCCACTAAGAAAAAAGCCGCCGCACCTCGCAAACGCAAGGCCAAAAAGGTCGTGCAAAAGAAGAAACCTCTTAATCTTCGCCGTCGGTTAGTAGTGGTTCCGAAACAGGGCATGTCGGCGTTTACGGCTTATGTCAAGGAACAGTTCACCCAAGGTCGTCACCAAGCTCATGAAGGTGTGACGCAAGCCACCAGTAGTTTTGCCCAAGAATGGGCCATGTTGGGTCAAGCTCAACGTGAAAAATACGAGGCGCTGGCCCGTCAGGCCAAGGTCGAACAGGCCAAGGAATTAGCCCAATTCTTTGCTAATACTCCGTTGGGTTTAATTGCCAAGGAAAACACCCGTCGTCGTTTGTTACGCAAAGCCACTGGTAAACGCGTATCGATTTTGAAACATCCCGACCGTCCGGCTCAGCCCAGTAATCCCTATATTTTCTTTAGTCGTCAGTTTTTGAAATCGGACCAAGGTCGTGCTTTGCTCCAAAGCAAACCGTTGCCCGAAGTTTCCCGTGAGTTGGGAAGCCGTTGGCGTAATATGAGTGATACCGAAAAACAAACCTTTGTGAGTCAATTTCAGGCTGACAAGAAACGGTACGCAACCCAGATGAAGGAATTCGTGGCCAAACACCAGTAATCTAGTTTCTGCTAGTCTGATGCTATCCCCCCCTCCTCTGTTACACCATTCCTGGGTGTTTAACAATTTACCGCGTTTCCGGCTATTGGTGTTTCCTCAATGGATAATTGAAACTGTTTTCTATGTTGTTCATTTCTCTTTACTTCTTTTTTTATCTATATACCATTATGAGGGTTATCCGTTGGTAAAAGAGTGTTCTAAAAATATCCTAGTCTAGAACCTCTTTTGGTTATACCTTTGCAAAGATGTGTATTTTCAGGGTGATTTGTGATTGTGTAGTAACGAGGTTGTCATCTATCTGAGGAAGATTTAGTGAGTTTTTTTTACTCGTTAATAAACCTGTTTTTTATTGATGATGTTAGCAATGATTTTTGGGTAATCGTTGCTGATTATTACGATGATGACTTACTAGTCGATATAAAACAATGTCAATAGTTTCTTTTTTTTTCTCTTGGTTAGATTTCGTTTTGACCATTCCAAGGCTTCTTGCAAGCCACAACACGACTAGATCACATCACACCCAGTTAGTCATCAGTACCGGTCGACCGACGCCTACGAGTGAACTTATCTAGAATGACCGCCCGCAGGTAAGCCAAATTTGGTTGTAGGATATGTATACCCCGCATGGTAACCACAATCAGTTCCTCCACGCCATCCAAGTTCACGTCGTGCAGGTAAATAGCGTAGATGGGAAAGGGAAACTGGTGTTTCCACTGCACTTTATACAGTTGGTCGTCGGGTCCTTTACCGTAAATCAATAGCATTTGGCCATAACTCCCCGTAACGAGTTCCAACTGGCCGTCGTAATTCACATCAAAGGCGATAGCCGTAGTGACGCTATCGTACAAGTGACTTTCGGGAAGTACCCGGGGAGATGCAGGAGAATCTGAGGTTATTTCGGGAATGACCAAGGCGGCTTCGTTGGCACAGGTTACCAAGAGGTGCCAGGGGATCGATATAAGTGGTTCACCGGTGGACTGCGTCAAACTTTGGGATAGAGGTGCTTGAAAAAACCGTAGGGAAGTCACCAAATTGAACAAACGAATTTTGGTCATTCGCCAATCCAATTTGCCTGTGGGGGATCCTTCCACCTTATCGTCAGTGTTGTTGTGAGTGACGTGGGCCAAATACAAATTTTCATCGGTATCACCTATGGCGCACAGACTGTGTGAAGAATCGGTATAAAAGGCGAAACTTACCCAGCCAGCCGCCCCTTGACTTTGTAAATAGTCAAGCACTGGTTGAATGATTCGCGGTTTAACGGTAGAAGTGAGACCAGATTGTGTTAAGCCCAATTGAGTATCCAAATAAAGCACTTCCAGTTCACCTTGTAATCCCGATACTAGACAAAAAAGTCGTCCGGCGGAATCCCATCGGGTATCCACTACCACGCGACTGGGACAAAAGGTCAGCGGGATTACTTGTTCATCAGCCATGGCGGCCATCAAGGTATTTTCCAAACAGTCACTTTCGGTACGGGTGCCATAGACGTGTAAAGCATAGGTAGACTGTGGGTGGTCGGGATCTGCTGATAATTCCATCACCGTTAATATCACCACCAGTCGTTTCCTATGCCATGCCCGTGTTCCCCGATCCACTCCACCACCCGTCGGGTTACCTATAATATTGGTAGTAGTAGTACCCTGCGGTAGGATTCGTGGGGACCCAGGGGCGGACATCTGACCAGTTATCCCGCGATGTCGCCATTTTGATCCCACTTCCCCCCTATTCAAAACACTCCCCACACTATCCGCTCTTCGATGGGTACCCAACCGACCGTCCAAAGTAACTTCCTTTACACAAACCGCAACAATCTGTTGCCGGAGTTCGAACCGTTTGGGTAAAAGTAAACCCGACCAATACCCTTGGTTAGCCACCCAAGCGTACACATCATGCGTAGTAGCCACCAGCCCGTGCGTTGGCACTCCCGGCAACACTACCGGTAATACCTGGTCCAACTTCACCAACTTTGATTCTGGCAAAGGCTGGGTATATTCACATCGGGGGAAATCCCTTCCTTTGGGGTATCGCGCCGGAATACTACTTTGGAACGTGGTACTCGCGTGCAAACTACTGATTTCCTTGTCTTGGAAACGGAAAAATTGGGCTTCCGTGTAAAAGAACTGAGCGGGATCGGTGGTCATCATATTCTAGTGAATTCAATGGCTCATTTGGTATTCTATCGGTTGGTTAGGTTAACCTGGTGTGAATGGGGATTATACCAAAATAAATGTAAAAGAGTTGGTTTAAGGAAAGGAATAGGGGTACCAAGTCGATAGTTGACGAAAAGGGAAGTGAACAACAAAGAGCAAGTGAAAGACTGGGCAAGACGAAAAGGTGACCCACTTTCCAAACCTGCGCATACAAGTAATGGACATCTTTACCCCACCTTACCTCTCCCCTGCAATGCCAAAACATAACCCTCCATACATTACCTACTTCCGTTATCTCTTTAATCCAAACGAACTTTTTCTGTTTATCCCTGTATAATCCACCATTTCTTACTATTAACCACCATGGCAACTACTCCGCTACGAGCGATAAAAGCCACTCTACGTAAGGATCTCCGCACTCGCCTGGCCCAAGTGACCCACCAGTCTATCCAACGTCAGTCAGCCGTAGTAACCGCCCAAGTACTTACCTTGCCCCAGTACGAACAAGCTACCAACGTCTGCGTGTATATTAATATGGACGCCGAGATTACCACTAGAGCTATTATCCAGGATATTTTTGCCAAGCGTAAGTATCGGAAGACTGTGATTGATTAACTATTCAGTGCAGAATAATAGTAAAATTAAGAATGGTTACTGGGTTAAACCCAACTCTTTGGTCCCTTGGGGTTATACATAATGATTTAGTAACTATACTATGAATCCCAACGACACTGCATCGGCGGGGACTTGTTGCCCCCATTCCAATAGACAAGCGCTGCTTTATACCACGTTGTACCCCCACCACGATGGATATGGTTCTGTTGCGAGATATGACAGACTATGACACTTTACCTCGCAACAAGTGGAATATACCCGAGCCGTTACCTAGTGACGTACGCGATAACGGTAAGTATACTATGAATACATGAGCAAGCGAGGGTAGCTTCTAGTTGTTGATATGCTCAAGTAAGGCCGAGTTCCTGCTTAACTTGATATACTTTTATTATGCGATAATTCACCCTACTAATATACATGTTCTCCCAAATTTTAGCTGAAACTAATTGGCTATATGTACGTTGTTCGACGAGGACTTTGTGTACTAGTGTTCGACTATGGCGGTCCTCATTTGATCATCATGCCAGGTAAGTTTATTTTACTGCTATGAGTGTTAATCAGGGAAGAAAACAAACTAGATAAATACACCTGGACTATCATTCCAGTGCGAATATAAGGCTAATTGCTGCTTGCACCCTTTCGAGCTGTTGTAAACGAATTTCTGATGGATCCTATTTTACTTCCAGGTTTGGCCTTTGACACCAACAGGAACCGTCTCGGACACGGCAAAGGGTAAGTGCGTATGTCTGTAAGGGGGGGGTCACTAATACTTGGCACATCGTAGTGAGCTGCAGAGTTCATCATGCGTTGGATTTCATTAATTACCTATTTATATTCTACTCTACTTATACTTTTTGAAAAAGAAAAACAAGATTTGGGATACCTACTTCCATCTTATACGGTTATCGGACGGGTATAGCTATTATGACAAGTATATCAAACGGTGTCTCGAGTACAGTGAACAGCACGGCGCTCCATCTTCATATCTAGGTGAGTAATTACCCCTTGCTACCCAGAATAGTTAGCAGGTCTCTGTGGTCATCGTTGTCTCTTGCCTAAGCCAGCTAGAATTTAAGAGTAAGCGTCTAATCTCTTCCTTACCATCGTGCCAATTTTTGCTTGCTGTTGAATTGATTGGTTAAAATAGTCGCACTCGCGCTCAACGAGCAAATTGTTCCTGAACCTCTTCCTTGTGACGCATTCGACGAGAAACCCCACCTAATCATTTCCACCGAACGTATGCTGCAGTAATCGGTTCATCATGTTTGTGAATAGGTGTTAATCATTTCCTAACACCAGATAACCATAATGAAATATTCGCACTCAAGTTTACAAATAAAAAATGAGGGTGACCAAGTCCGAGTGGCTGGTTCTGGTGGGAATGTGGACACTTTTTTAAAATGATGATGATATTCTTGGTAATTTTTCTCCCACATATAAAAAAGAAAAAGAATCGCTATATGTGTTAAAGTTTTCATGACTAAAATTAATACAACCCTCATTTCTTTTTCTTTTTTTTTCGTTTTTTTATCATTGTCAAGTAAATTTTATTCATTTGCATTTAATATTCATTATGCCAAACAAGCGTCGTCGTAATGCGGACAAGCCCAAGGAGAAGTAAGTTTCGCATATTCCCAAATTGAGTATAACTCATAATCCAAATTGAAAAAACCCTCTTAATCTTCTGACCAATGCCCAAATTGTGACTAATCATCATGTCACCCTTGCCATGACCATGGACTACTGGACTATCGTCATTTTGGTACGTTACTCACAACAGTGCGGATGCTCCGCCCAAGGAGAGCAAAATGAACGACGTGCCCAAAAAATTTCGCACGCTAATGCAACGGACAGGACCAGAAACTCGAAAGACCAAGAATCGGTCAAATTCTCAAAACACTACAGAAAAGAAACAAATTGCCCAGGTGAGTTCCTCGAAGCCGACAACGTCGACCAAAGTAACAACCCAGGATCCTCCCTCTCACCAACCCCGGTCAACCGCGGCACCTTCAACTCGACGAAAGGAACCAACGCAAGAACCCTCTGACGATGAACCCAAACGACGTCGCAAGGGCAAGAAAACCACTTTAAAAGAATTAAATGGCAAAGATTTCTACGATTTGGTAGACACGGTACGTTTCAACGAAGTAGTCCAAGCTCCACCTACCTTGAATATAGTCCCCCGACCCATGCGAAAAGTCATTATGCCCGGCGAAACCAAACCCACTTTGGCGCAAGATTTACCCAAACCAAACCCGTCCGTTAAAAACGATTTACTATTGTTGAACGAATTATCCGAAGAGGATAGGGCCCTTCTCAAGGTTAAAACTAAAGCCAAGTCGAAAATTCTCAACATGTCCGCCATCGAGAAACGGAATTTGGATCGGGAGCGCGAACGTATTATTTCTACCTACCGGACTCGTAAAGCCCTACGAGAGGCCCAGCGACCGTCTCATACTTGACACCCTGCTAGTTATGTGTTCTTGTGGACATGCCCGTCACCGTCTGTCATGTAAAAAATTCCGAAATGAAGAATAATGAAATTCAAGTTCATTTTAGATTCCAATGGTTAGCAGCTATTATGCTTCATCGAGGGTCTAGGAAAGCACAATGAAATGGCCTACTCTTCAACTCGAAATTCTTTATTTCGTGGATAATTAAGCAAATTCTAAAACAATACAGTGGATTAACAACACTTGTGCAAGATAGGAACTACCGGATTCTGTCACCTACTAGTAATCCTGGCCACAAAACAAAAATGAAAGCATTTCGCCCATAGTTAGCCCTAGGGATGATCTGGCCCAGTTGACATTGCTACTTTCCAGTTGAAATGAAATGAGTAAAAGGGAAACAAAATTCACGATTAATAATCGGGTAGAATCAAAGTATATTTTAAAACCATCCAGGTTAACTATCCGTTATAATACAGTAAAGAAAGAGTGGTTTAACGGTTTGCAAGCGTAGTTGACCGTTCCTATCGACATTAAAGCGTTACCAGCCCGCCATAAACAAAACCAAACCAAAGCCGTAGGTACATAGTGTTAGCAAGATACCTAACCTCGGGGATCAAGCCCGCTCTAGTGCAATAACAGAAAAAATATACAGGTACATGATACCACTCTTTGTTAACAAAAATGTATCCAGCTGAAACCTACCTCGAAAAAATTCCGAACGTCTTGCTCGGTGACTACCCGACCATCGGAAGCAAAAGGTGCCAAGTAAGCCTTGAGGTCATCGCGTAACCGATTATAAGCCATGATACCGTCGAGTGCTTCCGCTTTGTTCATCTGAAACAGTTGGTTCATCCCCAGTTCAAAGATGGACTTGGTGGTTTCGGTATCCTTTTCGGGTTCATAGGGGCAATCATCGTCCAAAAGAAAGAGGATACCGTACTTTTGCAGCTGGGCATAACAATCGGTACATTGGCACAACTTTTGGCGCCAATCTGCTTGGCAAAAGAGGGCTATCCCACCGGATACAGGGTGCGGAGCCAAGGTACATTTCCCAACGCCTTCTTTCATTACTTCGTCGACGGGGCTAATCTTGAGACGCTTAGTAGAGCGAACATCAGGCGAGGACGTCAAGTCAGATCCCGTGGTACCCATAGGTTTCAATACCTGATCCGTCGGAGATATCAAGTACGACGTCGTCAACGAGATCAGATCCTGTGGACCCAACACCCGCACCACCTTGGGCCGACCAGCTTCCTGAGCTACTTGTCCCACCGTAATCTCTTTTAACCGGTACAACCGTTTAAAAACCACGGCGTACTGCTCCACACACCCAGGACATACATACTCTTCAAAATCATCATTTTCCGGCAACACCCCTACACAAGTATCATGAAACCAGTCCTGACAAAGGGCACATTGGAACATGGTACGTTCCTCCACCTCGGGTTCGTACACCGAATCACACCAACAATACCGCGCCAAAAAGTTGTGATTATACTGGTTTTCTTCATTGGTTACTTGATGCTTATTGGGTTCCAACTGACAACACCCATCGTTTAAACGAGTGGTTCCGCAATCGCAACGAAAATGGCGTTTGTTAAACAGTTCAATTACTTCGTGGTCGGTATGACAAGCAATACTACACGAATAACAGAAACCCGCTACGTTCGATAAAGCAAGGCCCTCTGTTAGTCTGGTAAGTCGACTGGTCATGGGAGCTGATTGACCAGACGATAAAGTAACGAGCATTTCCTCCTTTGCATTCTCCTCCCTAGTCAAGTCGGTGGAGTTTCGTGTTTGTTGGCAACAGGTGAGACAGGCGTAGACCGGTTGGTGAAGATAACCCAGGGAAAAGGTACACTGGTCGAATTTTCCAGGTAGGACTTCCTCAGCTTCTTTTTCCAACTGGGTTTGTTGCTGGAGAAAATCCACCGCTGTGGTCACGTCTTTAGCGTTTGGAGACAAAGGGGAGGTCATGGTATGTAATACTATGTACAGCCTTATATATAATAATAAATAAAAAATATAAACTAGACAATATTCTGCAGACGATGTACTCTGTTCTGGTAATACGAACAACAAATACGAATATTGAGACAAGAATGGTAGTGTGTCTGGTTAAAGGAAACAGGTGTTTCGGAATATAGTCCTCTGGCTACGATGATGGGAGGGCGGGAACTGTCGTTTCTCCCACTGACATCATTAAGGGGTAACTATCCATAGTACACGTGATGAGAGCTTTAAAGTGCGCTCTGTCCAGTAGCAATTTTTGGTTGCTATCTGTACTTCCAGATGCCATGCTAACAATGACAAAAAATAGTCTGGTGAATTTCTTGACACACCTAGTAGCCTGTTCAATGAATAGTATTATGTAATAGCAAACCCTTAAGATATCATCATTTTTATAGCATACTAGTCAGCCTCTATCTGAAGGTTCATGCCATTAGGCCATTGGCAAGGTTTTCCCATTTTGGTGATATATCCATCCCTACAGTGATTAAGGGCAAAGTACATATTACAATTTAAGATCTTATAAGGAATAAACTTTAGTATTGGCAGATTTTTGGCTATGTAATTGGAATAAAATCACCTATCAATTAATACGAAATTTTCTAAAAATCCACATAAGAAACAGATTTTATTTATAATAATTACCATCTTTGCCAAGTACTGTGTGCACCCTCTTGAATCATTCAGCAAAACATCTATGAAAATCACTTCATTGGAGGGAACCAAGGACTTCATTATATATCCCCATAATCTCATCATCATTGTCAAAGACTCTGCCCTCTAGCTTTTTCTTGATACATAAGAACAACCAAAATTCACATGGTACAAGGTCAGGAGAGTAGGTTGGTACTTTAAGTAGTTGGAGTCCAAGCTCGTCCATATGGGCCTTGCTATAGTGAGAAACATGGGGCCTTGCATTATCCTGGTGGAGGATGATTTGGGAAGTGGGTGACTTTGGATGTGTTTTCTGCCATTCCCCAACCATTGGTTTGACACAATTCACTATGTAATAGGAACTGTTGACCTTAGTGTTACCAGTAGTGAACATAGTATAAACAATACCTGTCCTACTAAAAAACGCAGGTAGTAAGACTTTCTGTGGCTTCGAGATCCACCATGGCTGAGCAGGGATGGGGTCATGCTGATCTTGGTTTTCTGACACCCATACCTTTCAATCAGTGGCAGTCTGGGGGTTATTTTGGTAAACCCAGGTTTCATCACACGTCACAATATTATTCACAGGAGAGTTGGTTGGTTTCTGAAAATGGTCAAGGAGATTGAGGCAAAAGGGTTTTGTGGTCACTCTGCAACTCTGACTCTAGGGAATGGGGAATCTAAGTACTAAGGCACGAATGGTAATGCAACTGGTTGTGGAGGACATTCCAAACATCTTTCACGGAAGCCTTCACCTCCTATACAAGCACATTCAGGGTCACAAATGGGTCTTTGTTAACTAGCCGTTCAATGGTGTCATTTTTATATTTATAGGTCTCATTGGAAGGACGTCCTGTGTAGTATTTATCTTCAAATGACAAATGGCCAGCCTTAAAGTTGTTGTACCAATAGTACACTATGATATATGAAGAGTAATCTCTTGCATAAACATGCCGCGGAGTTTAGTGGATTTCAGTTGGGTTTTGGCCAAGTTCAAAAAAATACCCAAATATGCGATCATATTATGAATGGCAGGCATGGGGCATTGTGACGGGTGAATGGGACTGGTAAATGACCTTTAAATTAGGATAACTCAACGAAAACAAAAGATAGAAAGGTAAAACCAAGACGTGTATGTTCCTATTAACAAGGGGTACCAGTACAAAAAAAGGAAGTAAAAATAATGCCTATTTACACCTAATTTTGGAAAATTTCGCATTGACTGATATATTTTTTACGAAACTACATGGATTTACAGTGAAAATGACATGGATACTGTCCTGATTTAGTGTGAACAGAACTCCCCACATCCTTTTTTTATCGTTAATAGCAACCCAAAATTTGCCAACAGGACCCAGGGAAAAATCTGTGATCAGTTTCCCACCATTCATTTTTTTTCTGTAGTGATGTTCATTTATTGGACGTGATAAGTGCCTGCTGAAACACAAACCTAATTGGCGGAATATCGAACCACATGCTAAAAATGGGAAGGTTGCTGTATTTTGAAGAGTCTTTGGTTTAGCTTGGCCTTGACTCGCGAATAGTCAGGCAGATTTTTTGTGGGTGAATAGGGAAAATCAAGACTTGATGGTGATGACAGAGGGAAAGCGGGGTCAGTTTGAGCGGGGAACTTCTCTGGGTAAACGTAGTAAGAATTATTTCATGTGTAACCCCTATTTGACTGATTGTTTTTCGACCATATAGGGATAAATCCGCCAAAGTTGAATGGGTTGCTCACAAACGTTATTGGTTAGATTAGTAGCTGGTACATTTTTTTCTCCAAATCGCTATATACAAGACAATCGAACACCCAACGATATTCCCTGCCTTCCCCCTTGCTACTCACTGATTGATAATGGGGGGAAATACACAATCATACGAAAAAAAATACTTGCCTAACAATTCCCCTTGCAGAATCACCTGAAAAGTATGGCCCTGCCCTCGGAATTGAGCCATCCTGATGCCCTACTCACTACATCTCCTCAGACGAAGGTAAGATCATAGGACAGCTGCTTGTGAAAAGTGGCGACAACCACTTCGGAAAAAAATATTAAAAACGCCTGATGGCAATCAATACAACGCACAGAAGGGGGTCCACCAACCACAGACTCCAAACACTTACATGCGAATTACTCCAGGGTACGTCATATAAGATTGATAATCCCTAGAGAAACTCGACTTACTGTGTGTTAGTGGGGTGTGAACCCCAGATAACTTAATCAACAATGGGCCACAACCTTCGTCCATGATTAAATATATAATACAAAACAGCAAGAAAGATCCTTAGAATTATAGAAAACAATAGAATCGAGATCAGAATTTATAAGGAAGCCTGATTATTACTGACATCACCTTTTAATCAGCCTCTCAAACTAACAATATGGGTAGCTTTTTTTCGACTATATAGCGCGCCGAAGTTGAAGGGTTCTCTCACAAAATCCTATTGGTTATGCCATTGTTGGTACATTTTTAGCTCCGAATCTCTATATGGATAGTTTTTTTTCGATTATATAGCGAAAAATCCGCCGAAGTTGAATGGGCCTCTCACAAAATCTTATTGGTTATGTTGAGGTTGGTACATTTTTTGCTTAAAATCTCTATGTAGTCGAAAACAAACTACCCATATAGTCAAAAAAAATCACCCATTTATCTTCTGACGCTATGATGATAAAAACTGGTTGATAAATACGTAGATCTTTGTTTGGTATACGTCGTTATTGACTAGTATGTTTCATGTTAAGGTAAGTTCACCTACATAGATAACCGCAACCTGGGAGCTGAGCTCTTAGCATCGCATCAGTGGTGAATTATTTTTTTTTCAAGGAACATGCGCGGGTCAACAACTCTGTAGTGTAAGGAATAGTACAGATACTGAAGGGCAAGGAGAGAGCATAAAAGCAGTCATCGGTATAGACGGCTTGTATCCACTCTTTCCAATGTTCCTCCTCTAATTTTAATAGTTTTGAGGCCAAAAGGATATGGTAGCTCGATACAGTCATTAGTTGGGTGATAGTTTCATTACGGCAGTGGGGAACATCGTTGCTTGTTCACTCTTTAGGGAACAATCCTTGTGGATATATGCAAATCATCCCACTCATCAACAATAACAGTCCTCCTTTACGACATTGCATTCCTCCATGTCAGCCAAAGAAAGGAAGGTTAAATAAAAAAACAGTCTCACCGGGAACAGTCCTTTCGTGTTTTCTCTCAACAATGATTGGCCTACGAGTTGGATATTCCCACAGCCAAAAAGGTGCTATGAGTAAGAAATATACACTGGCGGACAGTCGAGGTGAAATGCCGTGCAATAGAGAAGGGAAACCTGTTGGAAAACATCTGACACCAACCCATTATGCTTAGCACTACGGTTGCCGATGATCAATACGTTCTCCCTTGGGAGGGTTGTGGTTGGATAGCGTAAAATGTGACTATCCTCACCCTGGCCATCGTAGCCTCTATTTTTGCTTTGAGGACGGGTGATTCGTTCCAATGGAAACTCGGATCCCCGGTCCCGTGGGCTAAAGGTATTCTTGAATATAAAAAGGCTGCCCCCCTCATCCCCCCTCGGATCCACCGTTTCTTCGTTATTCTTTTACTGCCATTGATTGTCTATTGCGACTGCTTTCTTTTTACCAGCCAGATTATATAAACCTCCCTCCCGACGTAAAGTTTTTGCCTCCTGTTGTCTGAATCACTTATACCGTTCATTCTCTCTCTCTACATATTACGCTAACTGTTTTTCCCTGTATTACCAGATCCTTTTTTCCCTGTGATAATGTCCGCTAATGGTGTCACTTTAGAAATAACTAAACCGAAGGGTAATTATCAAGGTTTCGACCACGTCACGTTTTGGGTGGGTAACGCTAAACAGGTTGCTTCGTATTACGCCACCCGTTACGGGTTTAAGCAACTCGCCTACCGAGGTTTGGAAACCGGTCACCGGGACGTAGCATCTCACGTTGTATGTTGTAACTCGGTTATTTTCGTATTTCAATCCGCTCTACAACCTGGTAACCAGCGCTTTACCGAGCACCATGGACTGCACGGGGATGGTGTCAAGGACGTAGCCTTTACGGTAGACGACGCTCGGGCCTTATGGCAACAGGCGGTGGACCGCGGTGCCAAGTCGGTACGGGCCCCTTGGGAGGAATCCGACCAAAATGGCACGGTGGTGATGGCTACTATTGCCGTGTACGGTGATACTGAGCATACATTTGTCGAACGTAAAAATTACAAGGGAACTTTTCTGCCCAACTGGAGTGCCCCGCGTTTCACCGATCCGTTGGAACAGGTGTTACCGGCGGTACCCCTTCAGTTTATCGATCACTGCGTCAGTAACCAGCACGATCAGGACATGGTACCCGCTTGTGAAGAGTATGAAAAACTGTTGGGATTCCACCGGTTCTGGTCTGTGGACGATAAACAGATCCATACCAATTACAGTTCGTTGCGGTCTATTGTCATGGCCGACCCCAGCGAACGGGTAAAGATGCCCGTGAATGAGCCCGCCAACGGACTCCGCAAAAGCCAAATTCAAGAATACGTCGAGTTTTACGGCGGTCCGGGTATCCAGCATATCGCCCTAAATACCGATAACATTATCGAAGCAGTGCGTCATTTACGAGCCCGTGGTGCGGAATTCCTAACCACACCCAACAGTTATTATGAAAACTTGAAATTGCGACTCCAGTCTTCGCGTACTAAAGTCACCGAGGATCTCAACGTTTTGCGTGAGTTGAACATTTTGGTCGATTACGACGAAGATGGGTATTTGTTGCAAATTTTCACCAAGCCCTGTCAGGACCGTCCTACTTTCTTTTTGGAAATTATCCAACGTAAGAATCACCAGGGATTCGGGGCCGGTAATTTCAAGGCACTCTTTGAAGCTATTGAACGCGAACAAGCCGAACGTGGTAATTTGTAACTTGACAAGTGGGCATGGTCCACCATTGTCTGATGTTTGTCTACCGGATTATATTAAAGTGGTTGATTTTTCTATAGTCAGTCGAGAGGGTCATTGTTTATATTTGCTCTGGGGCGTTGACCCCATTACAAGTGGCTTTAGCTTGCTTTCAACGCTTCTGTTCCCCTATATGCGAATATATTAATAAACAATTTTTTTCCTTTTGGAGTCAGAGCTATGTTCCAAGCCTTCACTGAAACGTTGCGTAGTACTTCCCTGTCATAATAAATCAAAATACATGAGCAATTTCTTAAACATTCACACCACCTTTTTTATACTTTTCTTTTGGTCTGTCTATTCGGTTCATCTTTTTGTATATTGGACTAGTTCATGATTACAGAGCATTTGCTACTACCCTGGGGTTACTTGTGTAGACCATTCCTGAATCTCTGACAGCTATGTCCACCCATCTTCCACTAAAACGTTCGTCTCCAAACCGCGCTGTTCCCACTGACGATAACATTGGTGTCTTTGGGTACGCATGTCGGATATTCCCTACTCCTATTCGACCTGAGGGCCCTGAAGATTCGGTTAAGAACTCGATTCACCACGGACTAGTGCCTTGGCAAGGCGGTGAGTTGATTCATAATGAAACGGTTTGGTTAGACAGGTAGGTTCGTTTTGTTCTAATCTAACTGTTACAGAATATTACCGTTATTAAATATGAATGCCCTTCTCCTCTTTTCACATAACCAAACTTCGCAAACTATACGACTGGTCATTGGTACTAATGACCGTTCGTTGAAGGTGGTATGTATTATGTTGAAGAGCTACAGATATGATATTCGTCATTTAATTGACGATCCCCGAGAATTATCCAAGTCTTGCGAGACCACCACAGTGCCTTATCGCCTAGAGCCAGAGTACGACGCTATCCGATACCTCGGCTTACGAAATGATCCAGAGACAGTGGGACAGGAATCCAAACGACCATGTCGACGGGATCCATCCATCAACTATCACTGCCAAGTGACCCATTATCCGATGACTCTCCCCGAAACCCAACGTCAAGCGGATGTCATATACCGTACCGCCCAATTTTTAGCTACAAAGAGCAAACAAGTGGACACTAGAGTGGGAATACCTTTGGAAGCAGTAATCCAGGCCAAGCAAAGTCATAACCCACTCTTCGGATTTTTACATCGGAGCGATAGTTTATCATCTTTTTATCAGTATATGTTGGCCCAATGTCGAGCCGGACTGGCTTGGGATGATAAACCTAGGAAATCACCAGTAGTGATACCACACTTGGATACTTTTGGGGAAACCCATACAATATCTACTAGTCCTGAGAACTCAAATTTGGTGGTCTATAGCGACAGCAGCGACCACTCGAGCGAAGATGTTGAATTTAGTGAGATAAAGGATGTCGTAACGTTGAAGGGGATATCAGCAACATTCATCGAAAATGAAGGATCATATACGCCGTTCAGCCGTCAGAGCTTACAGTGTACTAATCAGAACCCGTCAAGGTAAAGTGAACGCTGGGTTTTTTTATCATACCTGGAATGCACCAGATTATCTGTTATGTGGAAACCAATTTACATCGAGTATACCTTCCTTTGGTAATTAATCGAAAAAGAGCCCTACCATTCTCTCATTACCTCTCAGCTAACGCCACACAACTCTGTCTCACCTATTTGTCTATATTATTCCACAACGAGCGTAGTCCTTCTACACCCGTAACCAAGCCACCCAGTGGTATCTGTACGGCTATTGAAAAGACAGCTCGGGCGGTAATTCAAGGAGGTTCCGAACTAGAAGCCATGATCCTCCGGCGTCATGCTGGTGACTCGAAATTTGCGTTTCTGATGCCCGGAAACCAATATTATCATTATTATCGTGACCAGGTCCAACGCCATACTTCCCCCAAAGATTTGGTTGCTGATTCGACAGGGGCTTCTTTATCAGTACCACAGAATCCAAAGGAGAAAGGGCAGTATGACCCTTGTGAGTCCTCCAAAGAAGCCGATTTACCTAGTAACTCATCCGGTACACTGAATTTCCAGCGTAATGATCAGAAGGAGGAACTTATCAACGCACGTCAGGCTCGAGTTCACCTTCTTGCCCAACGATTAAGAGCTCAACGTCAGCAGCGAAACGAAAATACTTGACCCACCGAGCTTTATTCTCCATAGACAACGTCCACAAGATAAGATTTTTTTTGGTAAAAAAAATACGTGACTAAAATCAGAATAAACCAATAATTATCTGAATTGACGAATAAATTAATTAAAATCTGCATTTACCCGACAATGCCCATGACATCCGTATATATAATAATCCTAGTTTCGCTTATTAAACTTGGTAACCACAAACCCCTTGCGATAAATAACTTCAAGACACATGAATAAAAAATTGAAGAGACCGTACTTTGGAAATATCTTTAATATCCGACGTGGTAATTTCCGTCACTAGAGTAGTAATGTCGATCATGGTAAAAAAAGCATAAAAAAATAATTCATGACCGAGTCACCACCCGTTCAAAGTAACCAAAGCGTAACCAATAGTAGTCAAACTCGTACATAATGTGATCCAGCTGACGGTAATTTTCCAGCGAGTCCAAATTCCAAGGGGGTAGAGATTCGGCAAATTGACGCCAAGATTGCCACTGGACCATCTCATCTTCGGAATCGTCAGAAGGGTCAACGGAAGAACTTCCCGTGTGGGTGGGAGTATCCACGGGGGTTAACGTAGCATCATGCCCAGGGGTGTTTACCCGCGAGGTATTAGTTTGGGCCTGTTGTAATTGCCGCCTAAGGGAAGGTGCTTGTTTGGAATGTGTTTTAAATACCGATACGGAAAATTTACCCGGTTGGAAAATACCCACTACTTGTTTGACCAACGCTTTGAGTGCTTTGGCGGACGAATGCCGATGGTGGGAATCTAAAGTAAGATTAGTTTCGAAACTGGCGTAGGAGCATTGAGGTTCGGGTGTCACGTGTATAGTAAAATAATGGTCCTCCTGAGCCAAACCATTCAAGGAAAACCCGCAGGGTTCAAAGAGATAGGCATCAGTTTGGGCAAACGGGTAAATTTTGCTAATCCCAGAAAGTTGGGCCACCCGCTGACCATCCCGTTGGGAAGAACCGGTGGGATGGTCCAACGAACTTTGGTAAAATTGGCGGGCAGATTCAGGAGCTAATTCGGTCATTAAAATCTCAACGGTGATATCTTGATCGTAGTGGAGATCACTACCGGATTCCGGGTAAGTCATCAGAGTGGGCTCGGCAGGAGAGTGGGGAGTGGTAGAAGCGGGGGTAGGGATAGAGCACTCTGGATTAGGTGAAGTGAGGTACAAGTTCCAATGGTCTCCGTTCGACGGACCCACGGTGTAGGCCGATCCATTATTAAAGTAACCATCCAGACAGGCCACTTCGTCGGTCCATGCCTGATGGGGAAATTGCTGTTGGTCAGGGAACATGAAGCGTTTGCGAGAGTAAAATGTGCGCCATACTGAGTTCCACTGGCAATACTCCCGGGCGATACGCAACAATTCGGGTACGGCATGCAACAAGGTGGTGGTACCACAGGTCTTGAGAATAACTTTGTGGGGGTAAACAAAAAAGGAGGATTCACTCAGCAGGTAAGCGTCAACGTGGTGATTGTTAATTACACTCAATACTGCACAATGAACCAGTTTGAGCATACCTTCCCACACTTGTCGTGGTACCCGTCGTAATCCTACTAAAGTGGGCTGACTTTGTGGGTCGGTGGTTACGGGTGGGGAAACGTAGCGTAACGAAGGTTTAAACCACACTTCCAATAGTTTTTCCGGGCCTTCGAACCCATTGGGGTAACTGGTACTCGACGGGGAGGAGTCGCCCTGGAGACCACCTTCAAGCCCTAGTGACACGTGCTTACTTTCCGAAGGAGTCAGCATGGACATTAGGAGGGAGGGTGAATTGAACAGGTCCGGTATATTAATTTAATGGTAAAAAAACAAGGTAACATAAGGCCAGCGAGGCGCCCACTAGCCGAAAGATGTATGTACAATAATTAAAAATATTACCCGAAATAAGGTTAAATGGTTAGCAATTGGCGTTAAATGGCCGTGGTGGCACTAGTTGGACGTGTATACGGAGGTGATCGTACCGGTTCGAACGAGAAACATACACGCAGCTGGTGATTTATACGTTGTCTTTTCTACTTGTACCTTTAGAACCAAAAGTGAAAAGAAAGGGATAAAGGGTGACCAAAAGAAGAGGAAAAAAGAAAAGGATTCTGAAGAAACTACCGACAAGGTACTTAAAGAAAAATAATGCGGGAGAAGGTCGAATGGCAACCGGACTCGATTAAAGCCGTTGTAAAAAAACACTTGCCCCGAAAAGTGCGACGTGAAGGAAACCTACATAACATACCGACGTCTTTCGTGTACTACAGCTTTGCTCTAGTGCCGCCAGAGTAGATTTTTAAAGATGAGGGGATGCTTGTTACTAAATGATACTGGTTTTATTTTTTAAGGAGATCGATATGATGATACAAGGTCTCCTTATGGAACTATCCCAAGGTGTTAGTGTTTAAGCAATTACAAGCTGAACACGATGATGGATGTATACGGGAATATCTGTAGGAGGGGGGTATGCCCTTTACAGTTGACTGATTGTTTTTCGACCATATAGAGATAAATCCGCCAAAGTTGAATGGGTTGCTTAGAAAGACCTATTGGTTAGATTCATAACTGGTATATTTTTCACCAAATCGCTATATACATGACAATAGAACACCCAACGATATTCCCTGCTTTCCCCTTGCTACTCGCTGATTGGTAATGGGAGGAATACACAAACACACGAAAAAAAATACTTGCCTAACAATTCCCCTTGCAGAATCACCTGACGAGTATAATCCTGCCCTCGGAATTGAGTCATCCTGATGCCCTACTCACTACACCTCCTCAGACGAAGGTAAGATCATAGGACAACTGCTTGCGAAAAGTGGCGACAACCACTTCGGAAAAAATTTTGAAAAAAGCCCGAAGGCACTTATTACTCATGCTGACGCTTAGTAGGGGGCTTCAGGTTATCAGTCAAGTATAAAATAAATTGCCCACAACGTAACTGGTACATTTTTGCTCCAAATCTCTATATTGTTGAAAAAAAATCACCCAGTTAGTTTCTGATCTCAGTCGAGTCACCTTTTTACTGGTTCTCGGATGGCGGACAATGGTCTCAAAGTGTGATGGCATCGCTATATTAGCTTTATTATTCGTATTGTGTTGTTGAACCATTTTTTAATAATTTTGGTGATGTGATATTCCACCCATTTGCTAAAGGGTAAAAATCCCTACGCCTTTTCCGTTTTTTTACTGGGTATAATAAGGAAAAACCCACTTGAGCATAGCATTATTACTACGGGTTTCCTCCCATAAATTGACGAATGGAGTTGGTGAGGAAGGAAAGCAAAGCACCAATTGTGTACGAATAGTGGAAAGAATGGGGAGGTTTCAAATTAAAGGAACACCACGGACCGGTCTTCAAGTATACCAGCCAATAATTGGAACAAAACCCTCCTAGAGTACTGGTGGAGTAAAAAATAGAAAGAAGAAAAGTGAATTTTTTCCGGTTGCCAAAGAAAGTGGGACCTGCTATTCGAACCTATTTTAAGCAGCCAAAGACCGTAGCTGGTACCATCCACGTATGCTATAACTGCCTCGAATCATTGCATCTCTTGATAGCGGTCTCACGAATGGTTTGAATGATAACGATGTGATTTATTAGGAGGGATGGATTAAGCGGAAGTACACCTGTACCTCATCTACATTAACCCACTGGAAACTAAATTATCTGAATAGATCCTACAATAACCCGATTGTAGCATCCACTCTAACCTGAAATAAAAGGGGGGCCGTTCGAATATTTAAAGCATTCTACATATTGACTGGAATGTTTAAAAACATCACCGGCAGTCCTTAGTTTGCTTTCATCGTTAAGAAAATACTACACTGTTTTAAAAAAATCAACTTAACCCAATCATTAACAAAAACCTGCTAGTCGGCTGAGGAGGGAGGGGGAGAAGGTGCACTGACAAAACCACTAGATGGAAAGAACCAAGGTATCCTATTGTTTACTTGCGGATATAGTTAGGGCGGCACTTGGCAGGAGGAGTGGCGGTGGGAGTCCCAATGGGAGTGGTAGAGGTGGCAGTAGGTTTAGGAGAACACTTGGGAGGAAGGGGAGTAGCACTGGTCGTACCAGAACTCGTATCATTTTCCGTAGCGGTAGTCGTGGCAGTATCCTTATTACTATCAGTAGTGGTAGTGATGGGATCGGTATTGGTTTCGGCCTCTGTAATACTTTCAGTTTTCGTAGCAATGTCCGAGGGAAGTGGGGGGTTGGTAGCGGTGCCACCAGCGATATGGAAGCGAGTGGACCAGTTGACCAAATCCCCACTAGTGTACATTAGGAAATACAAACCAGGGTTAAGGTTGCCCGGCACCGTAAAGGTGAATGAAGTGGTAGTCACGGGCAAAGGCTGGGGAGTAATCACCTTGATAAAAGTCTGGGGGATATCTTCACCGGTCATCAGGGACACGGTATAAGTGGCATCAGTAGCCGGAGCTACTTCCCCTTCTCCCAAACGGGGCTCCCATACCACGTTGGCTACTTGACCAGGAAGCCAGTCGGTTTCGGTCACTGGCGAGGTGGAGTAAAAGTAGGCCGAGGTATTTACCCAGAGGGCGGCAAAGGCCCATGCCCCTATCAATGTCGTCTTCTTGAGCGAGGAGAACATGATGTAGACGTATCAGGGAAAATTAACGAAAGAAAGAGGGTGATGCGTGAAGAATTATATGGTAAACCTGGGTCGATAAATAACGGTAGATTAGCAATACTTAAGATATATCATTAATCTTGGAGAATTGGTGGTCACAAATGTAACCCAGGCTCTGTTATTATAAGATTAATAATAATGTAGCGCTAAATAGTAGGGGAAAATAGAAACACTCAGAGCCTAGAAAAACAGCCAAAACAAATGTCATAAGTCATGAATGAAATATAGCAAGGTGATACGAATGGAAGGGCGAATATGCGTCCTATTTATATCTCCGGTTAGATTTTTTTCTTACTGCATTTTTCCCAGCAGCAACGGAGGGCAATGTAAGTACGTTGGCCGGGATTGTAGCGGATAAACATATTTACAACCGGATACCCTATTAAAGCACAAGCAAGAAAAGGAGGGGGGAGAGGGGAGGAGGCTGTAAAAAATTGGACGGGGATCTGTCGTTCCGCCCGGCCAATCGAAGAGTGTTGGGTCAACAAAATGGTATAATTGGTAGGTAAGAATAACAGATTAACCAAACTAATTACGTGAATCCATTCGACTCATCCCTAATTCTCCCCTAGGTAAACGTATAAACTTGCGTGGACATTGTTGCGATTCCCCACTTCAATTCGTATTTCTTTTTTTGGTTTGTGACATGCTAATGTACGCTAACCGCGAGGTTTAGAACCGATACTGCGAACTTTGAACCTAGGGATTTTCGGGTTATCCACTGTATCCGATGTGATTTTATAATGACTGGCAGAAACACACAAAGTATTGGTGCGGTGAACTTATACGTTATTATCACCCCCCCGAAAAAAAGCGATAATACTATTCTTTTTTATACAAGTTATTCCCCTTGCGTAGGTAAAAAAAATGTACAAAGTACAACGTTTGAAACCGGCAAAGGATAGCAGAGCTTGTATATCAAGAAAATATTCAAAATGTTCATGGGTATCCGTATTTGGCAAGTACCAAAATTTACCATCGGGTACTGCACATATGTGGCCGCGTACCTATAGGACAGATGGGAACTGTCACGTCATGAAATTGATAAAAGTATATGACCTCTCGAAAAAGAAGTCCAATTGACAAAAAATGAGTTTTAAGGAGAAAAATTATGCCTCATACCCAAAGAAGTTAGTCAAAGTCGAGGTTTAAAAGAGTCCCCCTATCCATAGTCCATTTTAATTTGGGAGCATCATCATTGTGTTCCGCAGTTCCGAATTCCTTATATTCGGTGGATCCTTGGTCATTTATGAGTAGAGGAGTAAAAAAAAGACAACAAAGAGAATACGAATAGTGAATTACCAGAGTTGGAAGCGATTGGTATACGATAAGCAGTTTGGATAAACGATAATGGTGTTAAGGATCGGGCCTATTGGTGGCGTGGGCATTTTAGTGGAAATTAGGGAATGCAGGTGTTTTGCTTTAGTCGACAAAATTAACTCTGCTGGGCAATTGTACGTTAGCCATTGGGATGGTGGTGTGAGGTGAACATTCGGGCGGCTGTGCTCATGGTAAGCCGTGTAAAAACTCAAGGAGCTTGTCTCCAATAGGATCATTATAGCGGTTAATCAGTAACATAATGCAGGGCGTTGTTGACACACTTGTTTTAACAAGGAGGCCAGGGCAGTCAGAGTGCCTCCTCATGACCCTACAAGAGAAGTACCCTAACCATTTTTTATATTCGAATATTCTGTCTTTCTATTAGTGCTTTATAAATTCACTCTGTCATGTAAATGCAAGAGGGGTGTATTCGAGTCTACACACTGTAAAGTTTGTTTCTTGGAGATGACTAGAATTGTGCCAATAGGAAAGATATTCTCCTAATGGCAATTATTTCTAGATAAAGGGTAAACATGTCTCAGCATAGAAATCAACCCGTGGGTGTGTCTCTTGCTAATTTGAAACGTAATTCATCCCAGCCCGATATAGTTTGGTGAGTCGTAGCAAGTGTAACAAGGCATGGTTGGAAATCGACGCTCTCTTTTTCTTTAACCCAGAGCTAGGGAGGTCTATATGAACACACTTTGTCCCCATTATGCACTATTGACTGTAACCCACAAACTGCGTCTGAATCTTGGCTCACACAATGCAAGGGTCACTTTGATTGGCACCAACGGGTACCACAATGTGCTGCAAAATCGGCTGTGTTGGCTTTGGTCAGTGGTCCGCAGAAAGTCTGCTGCGGCACCCGGTGGTAAAAGTAGCATACAGGCTCTGCAGATACAAAAGCCAAGTTTAAAAGTTTTCCGCTGTTGTTGTATATGCCAAGCAGAGTCCTGCTTTACGTATTTATTAACGAGGTGGTTCCCCCTCCTTTCTTCCTTTCATCTCAGCGTTTATTTTTCGTTATTCAGTAAGCTTTCCTCAATACTCGTCCAGTGACCCACTCTCCCACTATCCAGTTTTCTTGTAGGCGCTTTCCGTTTTCCTTTACAATTACACGGGGAACATCACGGTTCTCTTGCAGTGAATCTAAATTGTAACTTGTTCTTTCCTACCAGCTTTGCATTTTTATTCAATCGGTCGTTGACATTTCGCCATGTTCGGCAAACCAAACCCCACTGCGCTAAAGCGCTTAATGACCGAATACAAAGGTAAGGTAAATCACCATGATTCATAGTTTTACCCAAAGGATTCTATACTGGGATAAGAGTGCCCCCCCATCGTGTCACCAGACTGACCTTGGGCATTGTCATCGATCGGGGATCTCCCTCCCTACTAAACTGTGTGGGAACCGATGGAGGCTCAACATAGTATACATCCATTCTCTTGTTCTTTCTTCAGTCCTCTGACACTAACCCACCTGCTCAATTGACCCGATGCAAACTTCTTTTCTTATTCAAACAACTATCGCCACCAGAGCTCACCGTTAATCCCCCCGAGGGTATTACGGCAGGTCCGGTTTCCGAGGACAACTTTTTCGAATGGGAGGCACTTATTATGGGCCCGGAAGGTAC
>JAOPJG010001017.1:0-13836 GCA_027478255.1 Dispira simplex | reverse complement strand
GAGGGTGGGTCTATAATACGGCTGCTTCTTTGTTTTTTTTCCCTTACTGACCCATGTGGTATTATGCTTCCCTATATATATATATATATATATATATCCCTGCTGCTGATATGATGGAAATGGGGGGGGAAGGAGCAGGTAGATTTTCTCACTTCTTGTCTGTATTTTATAGTATCCCTTTTTTCTCCCTCCTCCCCCTTTCGTAACAATGTGAGGGTTTTTATCATGTTCATCCAGCATCTCACCACCTCCCCCACGAATTCCAAATCTTTTTTCTAGTATTTGTTTTCTTTTAAATCCTTGTACTTGAATCCTTTTCTTTTTACTGCATTCGCTATACTGCCCAACTATTTTTCTGTTCTTGCTTGTCTGTGTGCTTTTTGGTTCCAATTTGCTAAACGTTGATCATATTTACTTTTTCGAATTATTTTTCACATTCTCGAACACCTATCCATGTAGCTATGAGCACATTGCTCATGATATTCTGCTGCTGGTAGTGAGTGTGCAAGAGGGCAACACGGATGGAGTAGATGAGGTGGCAGAGTACACACCTTTTCTGGTCGTCACATTTTTGTGAAGGGTTTATGAAATCCTTTTTTATAACCTTTGTGAGTTTAAATTTGTTCCCTCACATCACTGTAATGGCAGGTTATCAGTTCATACACCGATTTAAAGTCCAGCTGAGGTATTATTGGGATTTCAATTTTCATGGTCAAAAAGCAGGGGATAGTTCCTTTTCGAATACCACATTACTGGTAATACGATTAGGTTTAAAATATTCAAATGGGGAGCCCCCATCTTTTTCGCACCATCGTTTTTTATGAACGAATAAGAATAAAACTTAAATCAACGCGTTTAATCATATAGCATAATGTGGATTAAGACTACGTACATAGTGTAGTCCGTTGGTTTCCAGGAAAATAGTAAGAAGCCGTCAAGATATATGAATGGGGTCAATTTAATCACACTCTCCACCGGTATGTCCTAATTATCTAAACATAATAGGTGACCGTTATAGTACTCAAGTTTGGAGTTTTACTCTAGTGTATGTTTAAACAACGGAACGACAGTGAATTGATCCCAATCTTTGGGAAATAGTATATGAAAACTCGCCCTAGTATATAAATAATAAACAAGTGGTTGCCAGGAAATTTGGAAACATAAAAGTCATGAAAAAAGGTGAATAAACAACACCCGCCTACTAATCATAAGATAAACATCTTAAAATAAACATAGCGCATTAGAGGGTAAGCTCACCCGTCATCAACGTTCTATTAACCCTCCCAGTAACAACGTTCCTACTTTGGGGGAGAGTCAATTCTTAGCGAAGATTAGGCGAAGCCACCAGCCAACTCGCGCTCCAGCTCCGAGGAATCAATATCCATGGAATGCTGAGCGGGGGTTGTGGTCTGCTTGGACACGGCATTCGCGGCTAGGCTGGCTTGGTCATCATAGGGATTACCCTGGTTGGCGTGGGGTCCACCGGCACTGGATCCCCCGGTCATGTCGGTGCGTACACTGGGTCGACGTTGAATCATGGGCCGTTGGGTCGCCTTGAAGGCAGAAATTTCGTCTACGATCATACGCTTGATTTCCCCAATGTCGTGGGCTGATTCAAAACTAAAATCAAAGGCGAGCTCGTGGGAAGGTTCGTCTTCGGGTTCATGGTATGCTTCCAAATAGGGGTGTTGTAGGGCTTCCTCCACCGTGATACGCTTGGCCGGGTCAAAGGCTAACAAACGCTCCAGCAGATCCAGGGCCTTTTCGGTGGCATTGGGATAAAGTTGGCGAAAGGGTAGTTTGGGGGTATAAGGCAGTGATTTAATGTACATCTGAGCACGGTCACTTCCAACCCGTTTCAGAGTAGCGTCGTCGGGCATACCCAGGATACTAAGGATTTGGTTGAGCTGATCAACATAGTCCCGACCTTTGAACAATGGACGGCCCCCGAGCATTTCGGCAAAGATGCAGCCGACGGACCACATGTCGATGGCCTTGGTGTAGGATTGGAACGACAGCATAATTTCCGGGGCACGGTACCAACGTGTGGCTACGTATTCAGTCATGAAGCCGGCGTTTCCTTCCACGGTATCGGCATACCCACGTGCCAGCCCGAAATCACAAATGCGGAGTTCACAATCCGCGTTGACCAACAGATTACCCGGTTTCATATCCCGATGCAGCACATTGGCCGAGTGGATATACTTGAGACCCCGACAGATTTGGAAGACGAAGTACTGGAAATGGGCATCCGTCAGAGGCTGACCGGAGCGAATAATTTGGTGTAAATCGGCTTCCATCAACTCTTGGATCATATACACCTCATTAAAATTGTTGGGGTCGGCAATTTCCAGGTCAATGATGGAAATGATATTGTCGTGACCGTTAAAGTGGCGAAGAAGTTTGATTTCGCGAAGACAACGTTTGGCCAGAATCTCCTTGTCCGAGATACGGGTAACCTTTTTGATGGCTACAGTTTTCCCGGTGAATATATCCTCTGCTTCACTGCAGTGGGGGGAAATGGGGGCAAAAAGCCGAGATGATTATCAGGATCCGGGTAATTCGTAATATGAACACCATCCAAAATATTGGGGTAGAGGTTAGAGCAAATCAAAATCAGTATACTGTGTAAACGTGGTTCTGTTGGTGTGTTGCGCGTTGTTGTATATTCCTAGCAGCTAGACAAGAACAGGGTTCGCACTGACTTGTTCAAGGGTGCACCTCCTCACCTTTTCCTCCAAGTAGGTAGTCATAGTATACTCAGAATATGAAGTAAAGGAAAAGTGGGGGGAGAGGGAGGGTAATACGGACCATGTTGCTCCCCTTTTACAACTCTGGCTGTAACCTATCAACCACCACCTTGACCCGCACTAGCGTGTAGAGCTGACACATGGCCCCGGGTTCAAGTCCAGTAGCATTATTTTGTTTAAAAAAAAGTATAGAACAACTTACCATACTAAACCATATGCCCCTTGGCCGATATCCCGTTTTACTTTGTAGCGTTCTTCAATGGCCCGCGGGAGATTGGTCATGAGTGTAGGTGGAGTAGCGGCCATGATGGGAAACACAAAGGTCGACTTGTTAAGGAAATAAAAAAGTAAACAGGAAAACTATACCAACCGCGTTACACGAGGAATACAGCTAGTGGCCAAGTTTGGTCTAAATAATTACGACAGAAAGGGACAGGCTTGGATGGAGTACTACTAGTTCCTTGTGACCCACGTACGGTGCTATATATCATAAAGTCGACAATTGTGAGTTTAAAGAAGAAGGATGTGGATGAGAAGCTCTTTGGGTTCCCGAGTATATATGTATATGTATAATTATGTTCAATAATCAGGGCTGCTTCAACCGGGGCTGACATGTGTGCGGTTGACCTAGGCCACAACAGATTCTTTCGGTATACCGCTTAAATGCCTTTGGATACGGGCCATACATTGGGGGTCCCGAGTTACCCGATTCGCTGGGTGTATTTTTTTTTTTCTTGAGCCACCCCCCATCAGCGGGACTTTTTTTTTCTGGGCCATGATGAATCGACCAATTCGACTCTCTTCTGTATGGTGCATTTTTTTTTAACAGCAATGGCCTGGTCCTTGACCCCTCATATCCTCAGAAGACTTGGTAATTCCAGTTATAAAATAATACTATAACAGTCCCGCTTCCAACTTTTAATACGCTAGTACAAGAGAATTGCTTGTTTTTTTCCATGGTGTCTCCTCTTTCTCTCTTCTTATTATATACACGTGGCTTCTTCCTAGCCACTTTTATTTTTTTTTCTCTGCCTTGAATTACTGGTCTTCCAAATAGTTGCGCTGATGGATCCCCAGTTGATTCAAGCCTATCTCACGTCGCTCAACACTCCTGGCGACCATGCCACCCAAGAACAGAGTCTGTTAGCCATTCTAACTGCGATCACGACTGGACACGGAAGTCTACTAACTCTGGTACAGGGACTGGAACAGGCCCTGACTAGTGAACATAAAGAGCAACGGGCCAAGGGCATCAAATTATTGGCTACCGTACTGGGTCGTCTGGACCCCGTGTGGGTCCCAGCCGCGGCCGTGCAATTCCTCGTCAACTTCTTCTGTGAACGACTTAGCGACACTACGTGTGTGCCCTGGCTGGTGGAAGGTCTACAGAATTTGTTCCAGTCGCCCAAATTTGACAGAGAGCATTCCGAACAGGTGACTCGAGCCCTGTTGGAAAACATCCATGTGCAGAGCTTCCAACAAACCGCCCGTTACAATATCCTACGACTCATCCTGCACTTGCTGGAAAAATATGGTCTAACTCTCCGTACACAGTACCCAGGGTTGGTGGCCGGTTTCGTCCAGGCCATGGACGGAGAAAAGGATCCCCGCAATTTGATGCTCTGTTTCCGTGCATTTTACATCGTAGCTGAGACATTTGAAGTAAACGACCAGGCCGAAGATATGTTCGAAGTAGTATTTTGTTACTTTCCCATCACGTTTCGACCACCCCCGGGGGATACCTTGGGCATTACCACAGAGGATCTCAAACTGGCTCTCCGAAAATGTATCACCGCCACCCCGGCCTTTGGACCTTACGCTATAGATCCACTGCTCACCAAGCTATCATCGTCCTCGGGGACCGCTAAACTGGATACGCTACAAACCCTGTCCCAATGTTTTCGGGTGTACCGTATAATCGACATCGAACCCCACCTGTCTGAATTAGTAACAAGTACCGGGGATATCATCTCCCAGACTACCGACGAATCCATCAGTGCGGAAGCGCAGCGTGCCTTGACCACGTTGTTTTCCCAACTTACTCATGCATTTTCACCCAAAGAGGCCCTCACGACAGAGCCTTACCCTGTCTTACGTCAAGTACTGAACCAATTCGTGGCCCAGCTCGGGGACAATGATCTGCAGTCTGCGGTACGTACCTGCCGTATTTTACGATCTGTGGCCACATCGTCGACATACAACGCTCTCATGGTCAGTCGCCATGTACTGTCTAATTTGCTAACTCGAGCGGATCAGTGCGAAACCGTAGCGGACAAGGGTCAAGTTCTGGAAATTTTGTATAATTTCTTCAAAGGGTGCAGTCCAGTCACACCATCCGCCGCAACCGACCCAGGTCAGGCCGAATGGGATTCCTTCTGGCGTACTTATACGGACAGGATTTTTCTCTTTTTAACATCAGCGGTAGCCACCTCAGTGAGTCAGGACCAACGGATCGCCCTCAAGGCCTGTTCGGCGTTAGCAGCGGCATTGGCTGTGCCTTCTCTGTTTACGCTCGACGAAAAACGGGCCGCCGTGTCGGTAATCCAGGACACCTACTATACTGTGAACCTTTCTCTACAGCGGCTACTATCGGATGTGTTGATCCAACTGGCCCATGCGGAACCCGACGCGGTGCGGGAAGTCACCGAGCTTTACTTAAAGAACCACCTGCCGCTAGTTACAAACACGGATCACCTCGACAAAGAGGTCCTAATTCCCACCTTTACGCTACTCCAGGAGCTGGGGGCCATTCCCGCCCTCGTCCGGTCGTACGTACAGGTACTGGTAACCCGCCTGCCTACCCAGGTCACCGAGCACCCAGTGTCCCCGTCAAATCGGTGGTATGGTGAGCAGCTTTTGGAAACATTGCGCATCCTGCTGGGACATTTAGTTCGCGCGTCTCCCTACCCTAGCAATTGGGTAACCACCTGGGTCATTCCCCGACTCCTCTTGGGAGCCGTCGGTCCTTGTCTGGACGGTAACAGCAACGGGGCCGGTCTACCGCTGCGTTCCACGGTGCAGAGACTAATCCAAGATGGGGTTAATCCAGCGTCTGTTGATAAGCCCCTATTGACTGCGATAGACACGGGCACCGGGCTGAATCGTTTGGGAGAATGCATAGGCTTGTTGGTAGCACAACTACCCAACGAATTGCAAGCGAATCTGGTGGACGCCACGTTCCACCTCTTTCAACAGGGGGTTACCACCGGCTGGACTGAAGTTGTGGGTGACACTGGGGATGTACACCAAACAGATAAATCCTCACTGCCCTTTACACCACTTTCCTTCTCTGGTACAAGCATCATAGAGGATGCGATTTCGGATTCAGAGATACTCCAATGGTTGATTGTTTATCGACAACGTTCGTTGGTCGTATTCGCAGCCATCTTTTGTAATCTACGGGCCACGGTGCCTCTACCAGTACCTTCACCAACGCAGTTTGTCATACAGCTGTTAAATAAAGCCCTTGAGCCGGATAGTGGAGACTTGGTCCGGGAAGCCCTTTGCCTCTGTATCGCCAGTTGGTGGAACAAGAGCACACCACCGGATTACAACTGTCTGGAACGCGACCTTTTGTCACCGGTGCTAGTCCTCGTCCAGGCTGAGATATCCTCCGCTTCCGCCCAACGGGCCGCCTTTACCTTGTACGGATGGCTGGCCAAAGCCGTCTTGATACGCATGAGCAATATTACACTGTGTGAGCACATGGTGCGGCAACTGGTGGACTGGTTGGCCCACCCGGTTCTACGATGCCAAGTCGCAGCCTGTTTTGCCACTCTGGTAGAAGACCACCCACTCGCCTTAACTAGGGCCTCCCACGCCAATATCAAATTCTTATTTCGACAACGCTTCTTTAGCATGGCCGTGCCCCAATTGATTCGTGGCTACGAACAAATCACTGACCTCACGGTCTCGACAACCTTCCCTCAAGACCCCAAAGCGCCCTACTTGCTAGCCCTCTCCTACCTCATCGCCCACGTTCCGAAACAGGTCTTTATGACCGAGTTGCCCTGCGTATTACCTTTGCTCCTATCTTCATTTTCGCTACCTGACAGTGACGCCCGGGCCACGGTGGCCAACACTTTGTATATGGTATACATGGATGACTCTGCACCTTTGGTTCCCCATACGCATAGTATTATCAGTGCTCTGCTTCAGCTCACCGATACCCGTGACACGTATAACGTGATGAAAGTCCGAATGAGTGCCCTGCGGTGTCTAGCCATCCTTCCAAGTTGCCAAAGCTACGAAACTATTCACCCTTTTAAACGTGAAGTGATCCAGACCTTGAGTAACGCAGTGGACGATCGTAAACGGCTTGTACGTCACGAAGCGGTGGTATGTCGCAACCGTTGGTATAGTGCATCATCCTAAGTCGGTCAAACAAATTCCTGGGCATGAAAAGTGAGGGAATTCCCGAGTATACGTCTTCAATATTGCATTTTTTTTATCACTTTATTTACTCAGCTGGTATATTAATAAACTTCCTAGCAAGGCTAAATCAAAGGTTTAGTCCTAGTAATCGTACCAGATGCATTCTAGGTAAGACAGTTATATTTTTTTTATGTTGGGAGTAACTCCGTCCGAACCATACAGACATTGGCAACCCGACAAAAAAAGGTAAGCGTTAAAAACTGTGCTATATACTTCATGTGATTAATCTTGTCCAACATACCATCACTTGATGCAGTAGAGATCACTGTAACCAACACCCCCTATAGAGTATTACTTGGTAATCTATCCGTGGATGAATAGTTTAGCCGAGAGTTTCCCTTTCCCCAAGCGCGAACAATGGGAGTATCGTCCGGAATAGGTGAAGTGGTATTATTTTTTTTCCCTGAAAATCTTTTACTTTCTTTTTAATTTCACTTAAAGAGATGTAGGGAGGGGGGACTCTTAGTGGCCTGTTTGGCCTTTACTTTTCCGCCGCGGAAGCTTCGCTTATTGGTTATGATAGCGATAGCGTGTGTTAGTGAATGCAGGAGTACTTGATGCTGACAAATCACAGACTAGGAAGATCCCGCACCACGCTGGACTAAAGGGGACGATCACAAGATTTACTCATTGTACAATACTTGCAGCAGGGTTCACCAAGGCACATCCATCCCCCCCCAAAGAAAAACACTTGACTTATTTTACACCGCCATATGGGTGGCCAGAGATTTGACAAAACCGGTATTTAGCCGCTGTGGTGGTAAATATATCCGGAATTGACATAGAAGGACTCTCCGGAAAATGGGCCCAATCAGAAACTTATTTAGCAGTATACTTTCCCATGCTAGACCCAGGTTAGCGGTGATGTGTCTTGTTACGTTACCAGTCGATATAAATTACCCCACCCTTTCCCATCTGACCGACAACCAGACAACAGACATCGTCGTAACCTACTAGCTTTTTTTTATTTGTCGTTGTGACCAATCTCGTTTGTTGAAGCGCTTTCAGCAAAAAAAAAAACTTAAGCGTATGTGTGGGTTGCTCAGGGTTAAGCGACGTGTTGCTGGTTTTTTTTTTTTTCGAGTTCGCCTGTCGAATCACTATTGATTCTGTCACTAAAGCAGGAGTGCACGTGGGTTGTTTTGGACCGGCTCTTGCCTTTGCCCGTCAATCTGTGTTATTTATCCATTTGACCAATGAATATCTCTTATCGTGTACTAATAGCTCATAATCACACACACACATACACATACTTCCCCATTCAGCTAATTGTTGAGTTATAATAGTACTGTTTCGTGATATTCACCCAATTGTGACATTTATTCGTTATATCACTTTGGACGGTGAGTGGAATTGTTTCAGTGGAAAGTCCCTCTCCTTTTATAACCATTGGTTGTTGAATCACTAGACTATCACTATCCCCACAACGGTCAAGTTCGCGGCCTCATCAGATCCAATCGCCCCTAACCCTCACATTGCGGCAGGTTTATACACTGTTTGGCGTTGGTGACTCGACTCACCCCATTCGCCCACATTGCAGATTATAAATTTTATCATTGCCATCTTAGGATTAAGGGTGGTGAGGGTTATACGTTTCCTTTGATCTTGTACGATTTCTTTTACAAGTGCACATATCTTTCCCCTTTATACGTAGATCTCTCTTTTTTCACAGGTACCAAACGTTAATATGGCGACTTCATCAAACCATTCGAATACCATAGACACTCTAGATAAAACCGATGCCGACGGAACCATACCAAATCATTCCCAGCAAGCCAAATTGTCGTTAGAAGATGACCCCAATAATTCCAAAAAATCATTCTTTAGTCACCTACGACGACAATCGGGTAGCGTTTCTTCACCTGCGGTCCAGGAGCCCAAGGTATCGTTTATTGAGTTATTCAAATACGCCGATACCATGGACCGGTTATTACTTACCGCCGGCTTCATTTGTTCCCTCGCTACGGGAGTATCACAGCCCCTAATGGCGGTGGTGCTTTCTAGTATATTACAAGGATTTAATGACTATACATTTTACTCACAACTTGACCGACCCCGGGCAGACGCTGCCCTAAACACTTCCGTATACGACATGATGAAATGGTTTGGAGTTTTAGCCGCCGGTACTTTCGCGGCGGGTATGATCCAAATATTCTGCTGGTCCTTTTCGGCGGAACGCCAATGCCGACGTATCCGAGAACGTTATTATGTATCGATTCTACGGCAGGACATGGCCTGGCACGACTGCAGTTCAACAGGTGACCTTACCGCCCGGATATCTGGCGATGTCAACATGTTACAGGAAGGCATCGGTTCCAAGCTGGGTTTGTTTGTCCAGCATACGGTGTGCTTTTTAGCGGGATTCGTCATCGCCTTTTCCCAGGGTTGGCGATTAGCGCTGGTGATGTTGTGCGCCCTTCCTTTACTGGCCGCTTGTGGGGGCGCCACGGGTAAATTGATCGCCTCCCAGACCAGTCGGGGACAATCCAGCTACGCCGGGGCGGGGGCGGTGGCCGAGGAAGTGATTTCGGGAATCCGAACTGTGATGGCCTTTGGTGGTCAGGCTCACGAAGAAAAGCGGTACCAAGTTCAGATTAAAGCCGCCCTTCAGCTGGGATTACGCAAAGCCTGGATTATCGGTCTGGGCGTCGGGTTTATGATGTTATTCATTTTCCTAACCTACGCTCTGGGGTTTTGGTATGGTATCAAACTTGCTTCAGAAGGCACCATGAACGGTACCCAAGTCCTGACAGTATTTTTCGCCTTGGTTATCGGTGCCATGTCGCTGGGGAATGCTGCACCGGACCTATCGGCGGTGGCTGGAGCTCAGGGAGCCGCTGCCAAGGTCTTCCACTTGATCGAACGGGTGAGCGATATCGATCCCCTGGCGCCTGGTGGCAAGAAAATTGACCAGCTCCAGGGTCGTATTGAATTCCGCAACGTGAAATTTAATTATCCTACTCGCCCTGATGTGCCCATCCTGAGGGGGTTCGATTTAACCGTTGAACCTGGTCAAACAGTGGCCCTGGTCGGTACTTCTGGGTCCGGTAAAAGTACCATTGTGTCATTATTGGAACGGTTCTACGACCCTCTAGAGGGTGATATTTTCTTGGACGGGGTCAACTTGCGTGATTTGAATGTTCGTTTCCTACGCAGCCAGATTGGCTTTGTCAGCCAAGAGCCCATATTGTTCGGAAGCACCGTGCGTCAAAACATATTGTGGGGTGCCCTGGAGGATCGAGATGGGAAGGTTACCGAAGCCCAACTGAAGGAGGCTAGCGTTGATGCCAATGCATACGATTTTATAAGTCGGTTGCCTCAAGGTTTCGAATCCTTGGTGGGTGAAAAGGGTTCGCTACTCTCGGGTGGTCAGAAGCAGCGGGTGGCCATTGCTCGGGCCATCATTCGTAACCCACGTATTTTATTACTAGACGAGGCTACCAGTGCCTTGGATAGCAAGTCCGAACGGTTGGTTCAGGATGCCCTAGACCGGGCCTCCAAGGATCGAACCACCATTGTGATTGCTCACCGCCTCTCTACTATCCGTGATGCCGACAAGATCGTGGTAATGAGCAAGGGCGAAATTGTGGAAGTGGGTACACATAATTCGCTACTGGCTAAAGGTGGAGCCTACGCACAGTTAGTGCAGTCCCAGACGTTGAAAAAGCGACAAGTTGAAATGGTTTCTGACGAGTCCAGTGAAGAGTGGGAAAATCAAGACCAAGATGAGCCTAGTAGTGACGGCGAAGTATTTTCCGCTGACCTAGACAGTACAGTGATCGCTCGGCAAGAAAACGAAGCACCAGTGAGAGATTCCAGTAACGGTGCTTACCGATTATTGCCTACGAGGGAAGTCGCGCTATCTGATGACGCTGTTAAGAAGGAATTGGTGGGCGACGATGGTGCACAACCCACAATGATACCCCTGGTGGAGGAGAAGAAAAGGTCAAAACGGGGATTGCATGCACTATCTCGCCAGTTACATCGGCGTCAACGAACCAAACCTGAAGTGGGTAAGAAAGAAGACGAAGAAAAGGTGTTCCAGGAAGCCGAACGCACCCGGTTGGCTCAGGAACCCATGCCATTACGACGGGTAGCCGAACTGAACAGGCCGGAAATTTGGTACATCGTATCAGGCACCTTATTTTGTGTAGTGGACGGTGCCATTATGCCGTGTTTTTCCATCTTATTTTCAAAGATTATCACGGTATTTAGCATAATGGATAACCCGGAAAAGATGCGCAAGGACGGGAATCTCTATGCTCTTCTGTTTGTGGTGTTCGGCGTGGTATCTTTTATTTCCGCCACTAACCGGATCGCCCTCTTCGAAGTTAGCGGTGAACGTTTGACCTACCGGTTACGACACATGAGCTTCAAATCTATCATTTACCAAGACGCCGAATTTTTCGACAACAAGCTAAACGGTACGGGTACCTTGTGCTCCAAACTGGCCACCGAGGCCGAACAAATCAAAACGCTGAGTGGGAAATACATTGGTACCCTAATACGATGCGCTAGCACTTTGGTGGTCGGTTTAGCGTTGGCCTTTACCCGTGGGTGGCAGCTTACACTGGTGGTACTAGCCTGTTTGCCAATTCTGGTGGGTGGCTCCGTGTTACGGTTCAAAGCCATGTCGGGTTTCGACGGTAGAACTAAGGATGCGTATGACCAGGCAGCCCAAACTGCTGCGGAAACAGTGTCCAACTTGCGCACCGTGGCGATGTTGACCCGGGAAAACACGTTTATCCAACTCTTTCACCTCGTTAACGAGGGACCCCATCGTATTGCTATGCGTGGATTCGTGGTGGACTCGGCCGGCTCGGCCTTTTCACAGTGTCAACAATTTTTAGTGTTGATCATCGCTTTTTACTACGGGTCGCGGTTGGTCATCAAGCAAATTTATACCGTCGAAGATATGCTGCAGGTAATTTATGCCATTATTTTTGCAGCAATGGGCTTAGGCATGGCCAGCCAACAATTAGGCGACTTGTCCAAGGCCAAAGTGGCCGCTCTGAGTCTCTTTGAAATTGTGGATCGGCGCCCCAGCATTAGTGTCGAAATGACCGACGGAAAAACCGCGTCGGTAATCCAGGGGCATGTGGACGCTCATCAGATAGACTTTAGCTACCCCACCGCACCCCACGTCCCCATTTTGAACCAAGCTAATATTCAGGCCAACCCGGGACAAACGGTGGCTTTGGTGGGAAATTCCGGGTCCGGAAAGAGTACGATGGTGGCCCTGGTGCAACGCCTCTACGACGTGCTGGCCGGTTCGGTGAGTGTGGAACACACTGATGTGCGGGAGTGGAATCTGAAAAATATTCGTTCCCACATGGCCTTGGTCGGCCAGGAGCCCGTGTTATTTGATTTAACCATCCGGGAAAATATTCGTTACGGTAAACCGGACGCTACCGACGAAGAGGTTGAGGATGCTGCTCGAGCGGCCAATATCCACATATATATCCAAGAGCTACCCCAGCAGTACAGTACTAAGGTGGGCGAGCGCGGAGGTCAACTATCCGGGGGTCAAAAGCAACGTATTGCCATTGCTCGCGCCCTTATTCGTAACCCTAAACTGTTGTTATTAGACGAGGCCACCAGTGCGTTGGACTCCCAAAGCGAGCGGATCGTTCAGGAAACCTTGGACAAGGCCCGCAAGGGACGTACCACCTTAACTATTGCCCATCGGTTGTCCACCATCCAAGACGCTGATATCATTGTCGTGTTTGAAAACGGACGAGTGGTGGAGCAGGGTACCCACTTTGAATTAGTCGACAACCGGGGGCTATACTATTCCTTGGTACAACAACAATCCTTGGCGGTTACTCATTAATGCATGTTTCTCATCATCTGGGTAGAGTGGATTATGTGTTACTTTTTCTGCATAATAATAAATAACTTGTTTAAGTTGATTTTGATTTTATAATGGCGTTATAGGAGAGAGAGGGGGAGGGGGGGACCTTTGGTAGATGTGTGGGTTGTAGTATCAAAATAAGCAAAGAAAGAGTACCGGATATGCTGAGTTACGTACCATGGATCTCTGACATGTCGTAGGTGTTACCAGAAAAGAAATACATCCTCTCACTCCGTTACTGGTCTACTCTTTGGTATTGGATGTGCCCAAATTCAGTAGTATAGCAACTGTCGCTGGTGATTTCCCTGTCTCTCCTTTATTTTTTAATATTCAACGATCCATGAGCAATTAGGTTACGCATTTTTGTTTTGAATTTGGTTTTGTTAGTACTATTTTTTTTTCTATTTAGGTGGTAGTCGACTTATTTTTCTCTATATTTTATACTGTCTAGTTAATAAGTTAAGCCATAACGTGGTATGAGTATGGCCTCACCTTCCACCAAGCTCACCACTACAGCCCAAAATGTAACCAAAGATGGCGTCCAGCCGACCGAGGCCGACGACCAAAAACGTACCCCCGTGGTCCATGCAGATCAGCTATCCGCCGCTGCACGCCAACGGTATCAACTGGATAAGTTCATGGCCAGAGCCGATGTCCCAATGTCTCTACCAGAGGTGCGCCGTAAACAGATCAGGCCTCCACCTGATATGGTGAAAAATACTCCAGGTTCTAGCGCGGGCGCTTCGAGTAGTGATTTCCACGTCTATAGAACTTATCGTCGTCACGAAACCACTCGGC
>JAOPJG010001016.1:0-13873 GCA_027478255.1 Dispira simplex | reverse complement strand
TTTTATTCCAGTAAAGTGCATTGCTGCCTTTACTATCCCATCATCCGTTTCACTCAATTCTTTCTTTCTTACTTTTTCTCATCCCTCTCTTTCCGCATCCCCGCTGTATCATGGATATTTCTTCCAATATCGCCACCCTTGACTCATGGATCCAACATCTGTCCGAATGCAAACAACTCCCAGAGCAAGATGTCAAAAATTTATGCGATAAGGTGGGTATCCCTTTGCGAACATTGTTTATATAGGCCAGTTAGCCACACGATGAGGGTACACTCTTCATTACGTTGGATGCTATAAGCTATACAAGTACCGAGAGGAGTAAAATCCGGTATTTTGTTGTAATAAATTTCAAGCGGAGAGCCATTTTCGCGGGAATAACTATGCCGCCCCATCTGCCCCTTTCAACAGAAGAGTGTTTATTCCAAGTACTCTGGAAATAGAGGAAGAGATCTAGTAAGCACGAGGCACCACCTGTTTTGTACCATCTTGCTAACATCGTTTTTCTATAACAATGCATATCCGCAAGGGTGGCTATACTATGGATCTACTGCTATTCTTTCCCGTACTTTTATTATCTGTACTACCCACGAATCACCCCAACGTTGCTGAAACGACACTGTCTTGCTTCCCTCCCTCATTATGCTATGCTTATATGGTCGATTATTTACCCGGACTAGGCCAAGGAGGTCCTTATGAAAGAATCCAACGTCCAACCTGTCCGTTGTCCCGTAACTGTCTGCGGTGATATTCACGGCCAATTCCACGATCTGGTGGAATTGTTCAAGATTGGCGGTAACTCACCCGACACCAACTACCTCTTTATGGGAGATTATGTTGATCGTGGCTATTATTCAGTAGAAACCGTCACTCTTCTGGTGGCCATGAAGGTGCGATACAAGGACCGTATCACTATTCTTCGCGGTAACCACGAGAGTCGTCAGATTACCCAGGTCTACGGATTCTACGACGAATGCCTGCGAAAATATGGTAATGCCGAAGTGTGGAAGTGTTTCACCGATCTATTCGACTACCTGCCGTTGACCGCTTTAATAGAAACTCAAATATTTTGCCTCCATGGGGGCTTGTCCCCTTCGGTGGATACGCTAGACCAAATTCGTACATTGGACCGTATGCAAGAAGTGCCCCACGAGGGCCCCATGTGCGATTTGTTATGGTCAGATCCCGATGACCGCATGGGTTGGGGGATCTCTCCCCGCGGTGCCGGTTATACGTTTGGCCAGGATATTTCCGAAGCTTTCAATCAGACTAATGGGTTGACATTGATCGCCCGTGCTCACCAGCTGGTGATGGAAGGTTACAACTGGTCACAGGATAAGAACGTCGTGACCATTTTCAGTGCCCCCAATTACTGCTACCGTTGCGGTAATCAGGCTGCCATCATGGAATTGGATGAGCACATGAAGTATACCTTTTTGCCCTTTGATCCTGCTCCCAGGCGGGGTGAACCCCACGTTACCCGTCGTACCCCAGATTACTTCTTGTAGTTTTTGCGTATTTGGTGCTCTTGTTATTTTTTAAAATATGGAGACCCTGCCGAAGAAAGGGTGGTGCAGAACGATTGTCACATTTAGTTCTGTTATCCGATTCCTCGCTGTGGGCCTTTACTATCATGCGTGTGTGTTTTTGGACCTCATTCTGGTTATAGCATGTTCGTTTGTTGCTTATTTTACTACTGTTGTTGTCGTGTCTTTCTCATTAAGTTTAAAGTTTTATTCTCGCTATGTCTTAAATATACTATTCTTCGTTTTCTTGTTGATTTTGAAATGTTTCCCTTTACTTTATTGTTGGGGATATGAAGTGAAATCTAAGGGATGTGGTATCCTCGTCTGGACTATTCTATTGAGACGGCGGATTATAGACTATTGAACGATGCCGGTTAGAATCCACTTTGTGCACGTTGCGGGATGAATCATTTATCATACTGAAAACAAAAGTGAAATGGTGCGCCTATTTTATTTAATAATCAAAGCAATAAATCTATGGGTGATGTATTTTTCTTCTAATGGGATGTCGCAGTGATGTAATGACGTGGAGGTTTTTCCGTATCTTCTAGAGTGGAGTTGGATTCGCCACCCAGAGAACTGTTGGTCAAAGCCCTTCGCTTTCGCCGACGAATACGACCCCAGGCTATCTTGAACCAGGCAGGAGCGAAACCCATCGAACCACCGGGTACCCGAATATTCCAGGGTTCCTTGAGGGCTTTATCCGGAGGTGTGATGCGTCCCCGAGAGATGATTTCGATGAGCCACACTAGAGTATTAAAAAGAATGTAGGACAATATGCCACCAATCATACCATAGGCAATAGAGTAGGTCAACGGCATAATAGCAATCGTGATAAAGGCCGGAATGGCGTCCCCGGGGTAGTCCCAGTTGATGTTGCGAACGTTTTGTAACATCATCGAACCCACGCACACGAGTGCGGGACCCGTGGCCCACGGGGGAAAACTAGCAAAAATGGGCGCAAAGAACAAACTCAGGAAAAATAGGAACCCCACCATCATGGCCGTGATACCCGTTTTCCCACCTTGACTAATTCCCGCCCCGGATTCCATAAAAGTAGTGACAGGAGACGTACCAAGCACCGCCCCTAAACTAATACACACGGCATCGGTCATAAAGGCGGCGGTGGACCCGGGAAAGTCCCCGTATTCATCCACAAATCCCCCGAAACGGGCCATGGAAAACATGGTACCGGTGGTATCCATAATGTCTACGTACAAAAAGGTGATCAGGGCCACCCAGATATTACCCGAACTAAAATCGAAATCAAACTGACCCAGGACCTTTTCGATAGGGTGAAAGGTCACGACTTGCTTAAAGAAATCAAACGCCCGATTACCCTGGTCGGTGTAGGGGAAATAGGTGAATGGCGTTGTTCGTATCCAGGACAAAATAGAAATGAACAAAATTCCGTACAGGATAGCCCCCTTGACACGGAAGATGTGGAGCATCGTAACGATAGCAAACCCAAGGATACCCATCCACGTTGTAGGTGATTCCATCGTGTGACCGAGACAAACGCCATTACTATCCTTGTACTCGGCGGGGCAAGCGCCCAACGAAACTATGGTCGACGGGTCACTAGCCACCAAACCAATCCCGGCCGAACTTTGGAGTCCGATAAATGCCAGGTAGAGTCCGATACCGGCGCCGGTGGCTATTTTGAGACTATTAGGAATCAAACGGGAGAGCCACTGACGCAGTCCGAAAATGGACAGCAGTAAAAAGACGATACCTTCGATAAACACGGCCGAGAGGGCCGTTTTAAAGGGAACACTCCCCGTACCATGGTAGCCCACCACCGTGTAAGTGAAATAGGCGTTGAGGCCCATTCCGGGGGCTAAACCAAACGGTAAGTTGGCGAATAGACCCATAAAAACACTAGCGATACACGAAATGGCGCAGGTGGCGGTGATAAAGTCCTGTTTGAGTAAATAAAGACATTCCTCATATTCAGGCACCCCGCCGCAGGTGGGGTTGTCCATAACGCTATCAGGACACACGCAAATTCCCCCGGAATCGGTAAGAATTAGGGCGTTGGTGGACACAATATATGCCATGGTAACAAAGGTTGTTAGACCGGCGTAAATTTCGGTAGTAAACCGGGTATCAGGTCGAACTTCAACACAGTTAGATCCTTCCAACCGAAAGTACCGGCCGACGATGGACTGGGCCACCCGGTCATTGAACCTGGTAAGCCACTTCATAGTAGATAGGGGAGTGGTGGATCTAGGTAACAAATAGCCAGCGAATATATTTTATCTTCTTAACCATCAAATGTCGCCAGCATCGGGTGGATCGGTAGAGCACAGCGGGGCTCACTTGGATTATACACCAGGGGCAACGATGTGCAGGGGCAAATGACGGAACACTAGGGAGGAGCTGATTAGAACCCTGGTATTCACTGACAATACAGTGAATTGCCAAACGACAGCGATTAAGATACTCACTACCCAAAGTAATTCGATTCAGTGCTGGAAAATCAGGTAGACAATGTACCAGACTAGAAAAACAAAGGGAAGGTAGAAGTAATCATTGAGTGTGTGTATTCGTTTTTCAATTATTTAGGATCCTTATGAAAAAAAAGTGAGATTCTGCATGATGTCCACTTCTAGCTGATTGTATTTTTTTTACTAAATTTCAGCATATACGTATAGGCGCTGTAAAGATATTCAGGGCGTGGCAAGGTTGGTCACCACATGTAGTGGTCACTGGGATGATTGGGACACAGCACAACAGGCGCAACCAGGTCTTGCCAATTATGGGGCTTGGTTACCAGCCACCGATTCGCTATCAATTGGGCTAAAACCAGCCACTCAGCACCGTTGTCATCACCTGATGGAGTCCAGCTCATTGAAAAGCAAGTAAAGTGGGAAGGGGTGTTTGGGAGAGAGGGATTGATTTAATTCCTTGTAGACCACAGCCTGCACCTATTAATTAAGAGTCACACCAATCCTAAAATTTACGGCAACACATGAGTTTCTGGTAATGGCATTGGTCGACCGCGGTGTTAATGATTTGTCCTTTCTCCTATAAACATGCAACGCTCAAGCATAGAGCACCCGCATCTGGTCTATTTCCCAACAAATTTTATCCATAGCTTGCTGCTGATCTTGGGCTGCATTGGTGTTTGTCTCGGTCATGGTCGGTGTGGGGGTAAGCTGCACATACCCGTCTTCCATTATCTCGCTCACCGTCAATAGCATGCTAAATCCTTTGTGGGTTAGGGTACAATGGTCACCTACCGAAATACCCTGAGTAGCCGAAATGGTGAAGATATCACGTAAAAGGTTGGCGTGACAATGTAAATTAGGCCAGGTTGGGCTGTCAACACGTTGGGTCGGGTCGCAAATGGTGCATTGTCCACTAGAGCCGGCATGGTAATCCCTGGTGCATTGGAAAAGGAGATAAATTCCAAAGCTATGGGTGGAACGACACAATTGGTGAGTACCGGGATGTGGGTAAATTAGTTCCGCAATGGCCTGGTACTGGTGAAATTCTGGTAGATAGACGCATAGCCGTTCCTGTACGGTAGTGAAGGCATTCAAAATAAAGGGCTTACACCGATAAGGTTCGTCGTGATTGGTTTCACCTGGTCCCAAAAGTACACTTTTCTCGTCCAACGGTACTATCCGACAAGGCGCTAGGAGTGGGGTGTCCTTCTCGGAATCGTATGCAGAAGTATCTTCCGTCGAAGTCTCTGTGGACTGACCCGGTACGAATTTCTGAAAGTGCAGGGTCAGGCGTGCGTCTGCTAAGGGAACCTTGGAACGGTTGGCTAATGTCAGGATAATCACCGGTCGGGTTTCTCCCTCCGCAGTGCTAATGGTGACCTGTGTAGTGAGACGGAGGCTGTGCTTGACGTAACTCTCCAACAGACCATTCATGGCCTGGGCCATATCCATGGTACGTTGAAGAGAAGAGGAAAGCGTGTGCATGAGGGTACCTAATGATTGTTGGACACCGCCCAAACTGGACTGCATGGCCTCGGTCAACTGCCCCAACCCCGAATCAACAGGTGGGGGAACAGTGTGGTCCGAGGAGTCGGCCTGGTAGTTAGTGGGTGGCTGTGCCGAAGTGGGAGACTGGGACATTATGTCGTAATGGGTATACTAAAGTATTAATTATTGGCTAACAGAGTATCGCAATCCAGTAGAATAAATAAGACTCTACCAGCGTTTTGAATTTTTTTATAGTCGGTTATGAGATAAAATACGGCAATTAACAAGATATCACGTTCGCACATTGCTAAACGAAAAAAAAGGACGTATACGATGTAAATGTATTCACAGCGATGGTATTCTTACCACCTCTGTACTCCCACAGCTTGCGAGGGCTAACTAAATTGTATACGGTTCTCCTCAGCACGACACCAAGTCGGCCGTACCCTTCCTTTTTTTACATTCCTCTGTTTATTGTAAGTTATTTAGTATTGAGTTGCCTTGCCGTGTTATCTATTGTACCATAGTTTTACCATGTCGATCGTATCGGATGCCGACTACCTTATCCATCAGCTTCGCATCCAATTCCTCAAATCGGAAGACCGGATGGGTGACCGCATCATTACGTTCCCTACCGTGGATAAGCTCATGGAAAACCCTTATATTCAGGCGGCTGGGCCGTACCCTGAACTGCATTACAGTATATCCCCTGGTATTCAATTTCAAGGTGATTACTATTTCGGCGACGGAGCCGCAACCGGCGACGAATATGCGGGCGGCCCAATAAGAACCGGTGCGCCTTCCGCCTTGACTTCTAGTCATACCATCAGGCCGGGTCAAACCAGTGCCGCTGGGTCAAGGCTACGTTCCCAAGAGTCCACGGTCGTCGCTAATATTACCGATGGTAACCCCAGGGGTCAGTCCAGGGGCCCTCCCTCTACCGGTAAAACTTCCGAGGGAACATGGAATACCCGTTCATTGGAACGCACCCTTGTCCCGGCCAGTCCTGGCAATCAACCTCAGGGCTCTTTACGTAGCACCCGCAAGGCGGGGCAGTCCTCTGTCTCACAACCTTACCCAGCCAACATTGATATCCCCCCAGTTCCACCTCTGCCCTTAACGATAAATGCCGTTGCGTCTCCCGCTGTCCAACCCAGGGCTGAGCCCCCACTTACCAAGGAGCCCAGCCCTTCTCAACTTCCACCGCCTCACACATTAACCGACTGTGTTTTAGAAAACCTGGTGGAGGAACATACGTTAGATGAAAGGCAGCGATCCCAGGAGCCACTGGTTAATCAGGTTAACCGCCTACGGGCTTCCCTGCTGCCTTCGGAATCCCGTCCCATGCATTTTCGTTACGATTCCCAGCGGGTCAGTATTTATGACCCAGGTCAGACCCGAGTATCTCGGGTATTTTCCAGTTTAAGTGCGGACAGTGACGACGGCATCGACCTTGAAGCGGACGACAGTTCAGCCCAAGTCCGTCGGAACTTTCCCACCTCCCCGGTAATTAATACAAACACACCGTTCCCTAACGGATCATTAGAGTTTGGCGAACTCGAACCAGTGGAACCACTTCACAAAATGTCCACCGCGAAGGGAGTCAGAGGGTTGTCCCGGCCAGCGGAGCGGCACTCGAAGGCACATCGTCATGTTAGGGATTCCTTGGAGCTTCCGAAACGGTTTAACGCCTCACGCCAATCCACTGCACCAGACAAATCACCTGCGACGGCCGATACGTCATCCCCCAAGGAGGCCTTTACCCGGATTGCTGTGTCCCCTGTGGAACCCACCTTGGCGTCACCCCCACCATCAGGACTCAGTTTACTATTGATCGAGAAAAAAGAATCGCGTAATAATCCGTTTGCCGCACGGTATCGGACCCTGAGCGGGCAAGGGGACATGAATCCGCTCTTACTAGACATTTTCTTACCCCATTCGGAAAAACCCCGGGAACCCATGAAGATTACCATCAAACGTAATGCCGCTGTGGAAGACGTGATTGGTTTCACGCTGTTTCAGTATATCGACACTGATTGTAAGCCGGACTTGACCGAAGACCAATGCCATACCCACCAGTGGAACATCCGTATGGTGGAGGATGACGGTGACATCGACGAGGATTTCCCCGTTCTGGACCAGTCCCGGCTGATTGCTAAATTTGCCGCAGACCAATTCGCCCTGTGTGAGGCTCCCACTAACCAGACTGCCAAACGGTCGCCCGCCAAAGGAAATCATCCGTTGGGACCACGGATCCCTCTGACCAGTTCGAACACCCGCCCCCAGTCGTCCATGAGGCGTCCCCAGGACATTTATGTGGCCGCGTTAAACGGGAGGCATTCACTTTTGGTGCCCAATGCCATAGGTATGTCTTACCCACAGACACAGACACAATCACAAAATCAGACCCATCGGCTGGTCAAGGTACACATCCACTCCACGGTGGAGTCGTTAAGAACTACTACGATGAGTTTGGACCCTTCCCTCTCACTCTACCAAATATTGTACCGTATCTGTAGCAAGTGGCAATTGGATAACGAACAATATATACTCACCACAGCAGATACCACTGTCCCTCTGGATCTAAACTTGACGCTTGACTCACTACCTCCCTTGGCGGAGCTCTACTTGTATCTCAAGGGCACCACGTTCAACGTCTTCGGCAACGACAACACCCGCCCCTTTTCGATTATCTTTGAACAGGGGGTCTCGGATCAATTAATGAAAACCCCCGCGACCACCCAAGTCAAAACATTTGCCCCGCCGCCTTCCCTCAACCCTTTGTTGGCCACACCTATACCTTCCACCTCGGGTGCCCCATTGTCACGGCCGGCAGCGGCCAACAAACACCCACCTGATGCTGCCGTACTGGTGAGTCACACGGGATTATCGACCGGGGTTTCCATTACAGATGGCACTATTCTACCGCTGACCAACTCTCGACATCCACGCCCCATGGTACCCGACCTTACCCACATTTACCGTCAGTACACCGTAATTAGGCGTATGCCCATGTTCACGGGTCATGAACGCACTTTGATTATCAACGGTGAGTATATCCACATTTCGCCTACCGAACAGAAGCACATGTTTGACAGTATGAAGGAATCCATGCACCATATCAGCGCTATTGTGTCCTGTAACGTTAATCAAAAGTCCCCCCGCAAGTTCAAACTAGTAGTATTGAAAGATCAAGGTAATAAATCCTATGACATGGAAGCCGCTACAGCGGAAGGGGCCCAGGAAATCGCCACCCTCATCGATTTATTACGACGTCGCTACCAGTCCGATTTATAAAAGTATCAATATAGCGAATCCGTTTTGATACTCTAGGAAGAACCCAAAGGTAACTGATCCGAATTCGTAATAAATATTTTCTGTTGTAGATTGGTTGCAGTCTGAGCTTTAATGGTAAGCAGTATTGGAGATAACCCGAGTTATTGCAAACTAAAATGTAACGATATGAAAGGAACAGTCCACTATATATACCCGCAGAGTACGAAAAAAAATGAAGGGAGTATAAAACTGATATTAACCAAAGTCAGAAGTCTTCTCTTCCTAGATTATCTCTGTTACAACAATAAACGCGTTGGCGTCAATTATTTGTTGGGTCGTCATCTTTGAATGAAGTAGTGCCGTTGTGAAATTTGCCACACCAATGCTCTATCTTATAAAGTGAAAGTCAAAGGTCACCAAAAACTCTCTGCAAAATTTCCCGAATTTCCTTTGGCGATTTGTCCATTCGGTAAAAAAGCCGAATATCCACATCCATTAGTTCGGGTGTCATTTTGGGGATAGCACACGTCACTGCCGGGTTTACCGTAGTGAAACACACTTTGGATATAAAGGACCAATGAGAGCTAAAGAAGTCAGGAGATGAAACAATTATGTAATACGGTAAACGGTCTTTGTTGTAGATGAACGAGTAAGCAAAAGAAACGCTACACCAGAGCAAGGAAAATACAACAACAACAACAAATAATTTAAATATGTCGCATAGTAAAAGCATAGGGATAGGAATTGCAACCTTTCAGGAGACATTTTTCACATATCTGTTTTCTTCAAAGCGGTCCATCACTTATATTTGCCACACATTGGGTGACTTAAATGTATTATGCTATTTCAGAGGTTCCTCCTCTTCTGAACTATGCCTATCTTATAATGGAAAGGGAAGGTGTCTTGTGAGTGTACGCTGAAAAATCACGGTTTTCCACCGTGTTATGTGGAGCTTGTACAATGTGGCTGATATACAAATTTACTTCCATTTACAGCGACATCTTCTGTGGTGAGACAATCCAGAAACAGTCCCAATGACAAAGGTTTTACCTAATATTTTCCACGAATGTACTGCACAACAAGGGCTGTAATCAACCAGCCCTGTACACTAGCCATGTAGTCGAGAGGGATAACACAAGGGCCTTAATACGTCATGATGACATCATGGCGACTGGTAACAGAACTATATTGTGAATGAATTATTTCCCTCGCCACTTTACTATATATTTGGTCTAGTTGTCTTTCGGTTTATGTGTAGATTTCTGAAATTTATGCTGCTTTTTTTACCTTGCCGATCGAATTTTCGATAACTGAAAAAACCTGATAGGTATTGCCTTCCCATTGCTTGTCTACAGCTGGTAAATAGTGTAACTACGATGTCGCTGCAACCTTTACGTACTCCTAAAAACCAACCCCCTTCCCCGGCTCTCCTGCAACAGCGACGGAATATACTCAAGCATATGAAGGGCACCACCAACCTTCTAGACACATGTTTTACCATACCCATCCCCTTTCCGTTGTCACTCGCGGTCAAACCGTTTAACCATGCTTTCCATAATTCTCTAGCGCTGGCTGGCTTGGTCAGTGACAACGTTCTCAAGGCACGTCGCACCAGTAAACCCGTACAGCAGGAACATACTGCGGTCGATCAGACATCGCGCCCACCTGCCCGTAACCACCGGGAATTCAAGGGAATCCACGTCCAGGTGGGATTACAGGCTCTGGTGGGATTGATTCCCGGGCTGGGTGATATAGTCGGATTTGGTTTGTCGCTCTATCCCATATTGTTGGCTTACCAACTAGGTATGCCCATTCACTTGTTGATGTGGATGCTTATCAACCGAATGGTGGTCACCGTGCTGGGTCTAATCCCGTTTATTGGGGATTTGTTTATCGCCATGTACAAGATCAATCTGTGGTCGTACCGAGTCGCTGAACGTTGGGTGGAAAAGGAAGAAAAACGGGCCAGACGTAGTGCCCCAGGGGTGCGTTCTTCCTCCGCTTCTGCCAAGTCGCACCGTAGTGTGGAAACTGACCGGGAACCCAGTGGTTTGTTGGCTACTCCTTCAGATCAGTGGTATGCTGAAAGTAGCGATGACGATAATCCTACTAATGATTCATCTCAGCCGCTGGAAGCCAAAAAACACTGCCCTGTGGCACACCACTACGACTCACCAGTGGGGATGGCCACCTTTAACAATCATTTTTCTGACCTGTCGGAGAGAGACCATTCCCAGAAAGTAGAACCACTACAAAGCAACCCGTCGAGTGACATTGGTACCACTGGTGGAAAACGTCTATTCTCGGACGTTTGTGTAACTGACACTAACGAACCGGGTCAAGGCATGGTGTTTCCGCCTGGCGCGAGTTCTAACCGTTTCGGCCGTGATTAGTGTATGTAGAAGTATGATGTAGATAAAGCATGTCTAATCACCTACACCTTTAAAATTTATTAAATAGACATATTGGTGGTTTTCTATAGGCATATAATACTAGTAATTTTGATTTAGGGATATTGTAAAGCCGAACTCCCTGTATATAAGAGCAATCGTATATACCTAGTTACGAATGAGTAGAGAGTTCATATGACAAATACCTTTCCCCAGTGGGACCGAAGACCGCTTCTTTCCAACTGGGAATTTACTCTGATTTGCAAAAGAATTTGCGCAATCAAGGATGTTAGGGTTTGCGGTGGGGTAATCATCACATTTGTGCTGCAATGAAAGATATTAGGTTTGCGGTGTCACGCCGAAGTAGTTTGCGTTGATGGGCACACAATAGAGATTAGTAGTTGCTTATACGAGAGAATTACGCAGACCATGGCAGTCGATTCTTTTGTTGTCCCTCTGATGACACTTGTCTAGAGACTCACCTGGATAATTCCGAGGAGGTGTAGTGAGGGAATCAAGGTGCTTCAATTCCGAGGGCAGAGTAATATTCTTTAGGTGCTTCTACAAGGGGAATCGTAAGGCGAGTAGTATCTGGCTGCGTGCCACCAGCGAAAAGTACTGGTACTTTCTGTTATGGCATATACTGATTTTGTTACCTGGATGTTTTATTGCAAAGCACTAATATCCATCATTCTGAGCTTCTGCTGTTTTCTTCCTTGTTGCGCATGCACTTCGCCCACTGATACAAACCACTTTGGCATGGCACCACAAATCAATCATTCGTCGCAACGCAAACATGCCGGTTACCCTCACACGAACTTCATATATTCGATTACGCAAACCTCTCTTTCACTGCGCATAAAATTTCTTTTGCACAATTCAATGAAAACAGCCAGCCACACCAGGCATTCCACATTCTATCCCATGGGAGTCCAGTTCTGAAGGGCGTGTGCGTGTGTGTGTGTAGGTTAGCCCGCCATGCTGTTGATGTCAGTCGACTGTATTGTTTATTCTTTTTTTTTCCCTGTGAAAAAGCGCATCTTCGATTAGTTTAGTTTTGGACACCCTCATCCATATAGTACTCGATCACTTTTACTGACTTGAATTCCATCGTTATTATCCCCTCTCTACTAGGCACTCGCGAAAAGGATTAGTATTATATCGTTTTCCATCATGGCCATTGGCGTCCCAGTTAAGTTGCTTCACGAATCCGAGGGCCACATAGTCACTCTGGAAATGAAAAACGGCCAAACCTACCGCGGAAAACTCTTACAAGGTAAGCACATTGTACATATCGCCATTTCTAAACTGATGTGTGCATTCCGATTATGGGATGGGGATTCGCGGTTAAGGCTGGTGCATTTTTTTTCTTATACCGAAAAAGGGGAAGGGTTTAGGCCCATTTTCGCACACGAACGTTGCAAGCAAGCCATCGCGCCCTTCCAATTTCCACATTTATACTAATTTCGTGATTGTATATGGTATTATGGTACTGTTTTTTTGGGATGTGGGTTTATAATAGCCGAAGACAACATGAACGTACAACTGCGTGATATCATAGTGACGGCTCGGGATGGACAGGTATCGAAATTGGACCAAGTATACATTCGAGGTTCCTTTGTGCGATTCTTTATCGTTCCAGATATGCTCAAGAATGCACCAATGTTTAAACGGTTTGGTCCCGAAGGATACAAAAACCGCGGCCTGGGTATGGGCCGTGATCGGGCCACATTGGAGCGGGCACACAGTAAGTACTCTTATTATATCTTATAGTGACTATTGCCAAATGTGGTTTCATGGAGGAGAGACGGGTGTCGAATTAGGTTACCGAGTTCCGATGGCATCCTGTTTCCATGATGAAGACTATACAACCAGTTGAACACAAAATTTGCTAACATCTCACTGGTTATCATATCTGGCATTGATTTTAATTTTCAACATTTCCGCGACACTTTGTGATATACCAGAGGACCGCTCAAAACGACGCGGTGGTGGACCTCAGCGGGACCGTCGTTAGTCCTTGGAAAATGTATAATTGGTCGCGACTACCACATGGACTTGACAGATTTCACATGATCCATCACGCTCTGGATTTCCTGAGGATGTCTTTTGGAAAAGAACAACTCTTTGTGTTTTATCTAGGCCTCTTTTTTTCAGCAGTTTTGGATAGGCTGTATTTTTTTTCTTGCTTGACAAGGTAAACAATAAAGGAAATTGGAACCCGGGCTAGCAAGCAAGAGTTAAATGTGAGTTAGTATAATATGACACGTGATCCTCAATAGAAGGCTTCCCCAATCCCAGCCCCATTGTTGAGGCCCCATGCCAAACGTGTTTCAAGGCGCTTTCGCCTCTAGTCAACAGCTCGATTTTACTAACATTTCCCCCCCCGTTTATAGTTGTAGTTGCAGTTCCTCACGCAATTCGTTTTAAAATTTATTTATTGTCATTATCGTCACTCCTAAGCAAGTGGGTCTTGTATCTTTCTTTACTACCGATCTCAACAGCCAGTTGCACTATTAACCCATTATTACATAATGATGTTCGCTGCCCTGCCCGCAATGGGTCGCTTGACCACCTTATGCGCTCGCAACGGCCTCAATGCCCAGCGGGGAACTGTAGCTTCCGCTAACGCATTGGCATGCCACTATTCGACCAAGGATTCCGATGTAACTACCCCTACAACGCAGGCCAAAGATCAAGCGGTGATGCACAGACCCGGCCAGGAACTTATACACGCCGAAGT
>JAOPJG010001015.1:0-13883 GCA_027478255.1 Dispira simplex | reverse complement strand
CTTCCGTCTAAATCACGTGATTTTTTCTGGAATTTTATTTCATCCAAAACGCTATAGAGTCGAAAAAAAATCACCCAGATTACTTTATAGTAGTGCCCATCCCATTGGTGGACTTCGGGACAGTGACAGTTCCTGGGGAACTCGGGAAGCCGACACTGGCAGACGCGAATCGGATGGTAGTAGTGAGTTCGGCCGGTTTGGCGCTGAGGATGGCCTGTTCTCTGATCTCCCTTACAAGAAGCGAAAAATTTACGACATGAACAGTCTGGATAATGAGGAGGCCTTTGATCCGTATTCTGAAGACCGCGATCCTTTCTACCGCCGTCAACTCAACACCAATTACCTGAAGCATTAAGGATTAACCAGACCAGCACCCTTACGTACACGTTATTCTCCATCGCGACAATTCCCTCACAAGGCGCTAGGTTGTCTAGTGCCATTTAACTTTATTGGAGAAAAAGATGTCATCTTTCCTGTATAGTGTTTATATAACTCTTTTTGTTTGCTGTTTTTTTCTTTCTTTTATGGCAACAGGCTTTTGCCCACCTACTCTTGACATTATAATAAACCAAGTATTTACTTGACACTAAATTTTGAGATATTTCTATCAAAATGAAATCCGATGTGAAATGTGATATAAATTCCGTAGCACGATGGGACACTGTTTTCCCATACAACAAATACTCGCTTGGCAATATATTCCCCCACCCCTGTCACTGCACTCTTCACCCTCCCCCTAAAGCACAGGCAGCGCAATTGATCAAGTCAATCAGTTTTAAACTAATCGTGGCGGCTGTAACGCTCTTGTTCGATTTCGTACATTATCAGAGGTGCGTTTTTATTACCCATTTTTATTTATATTCCTCTTCGTCAATTGAACACTTGTTCCCATTTAAACGAACCCGTCTGCAAGCGATTCACCTAGTTTTGTAGTGTATTGACCATGCCCGGTCCATTTGTCCCACCCAAAGTTCCAGCGTTTCAACGGTATTCCGCCAAGTTTTTGGGCGGTACCATGTTCTTTTTCCTCATGTACCGTTGGCGGGAAGACGGACTTCATACCCTGGTAAGTACAAGGTAGTGAGAGGGGAATAACGATTACCAAGAAGAAAAATTAATAATGCGTGCAAATCCTCTCTGGTCGAGATTAAAGGATACTGATATGTTTTTTGGGGTTATTGAACACATTGTATAATTCACGTTTACGAACGTCATGTTTGGTTTACGTTATAGGGCATCCGCAAAGCTTGGGACGAACCCGGTCACCACGATGCTGGCCACGACAAGCATCACTAGACGGTTTAGATAAATCCGCCTCAGGATAGGTCTCCCGTCGTTTGAAATTGGAGCCATCCTTTCTAGATTGAGTCGGTCGGCGGGAAACCTCCCTATACCACCCGGTGTACACTTTACCACTATATGCGAAGTTACTATTATCGCTCATGTTGGGGCTTGATGTCATGTACTAGCAGAAATAAAAAAATGGACAAAATTTGGCTATCTGTAATGTTTTTGTATACAGAACCAACTCAATCATTACTTATGAAATTTTGGTGACGACAAAGCTATGTCTCTTGCGGCCAGTTCTGATACCTACAAGGGAGGAGAATGCTAAAAAAATCGTATGAGACTGTTAAAGGGACACATTGATACCAAAGGATACCATGGAGTCCTTTACACACTTGTGTCATAGTCACAGGACAAAAACCAGTATAAGAGGTGACCTATTTTCCAAGCACTGGGTTTAACTAGGGAGGGCCACGTTGCTTTTCGTTGAATAATGTTCACTCCTCCGCCAAAGTATCATTGTTGTTAGTATATTTTATTTTTGTTGGTCACAAAGTGTGGCAATGGTATAACATGCGATCTCAGTTCTTTGTTAAATCCACTTCTCATACATATTTCTAGTGATTCCAACCATGACCGTGACTCCCATTATGTTGTGGTCACCACACCACCAGAGTCGGGACTTTCTCTACGTAAATGATAGCGTGGTGCGCTTGTGTACTTGGCAATCGTCCTTGGTAAGTGTATCATCGTACTTACGTGCTTATTTAGGCTGTATAACTGACTTTTTTTTTACAAAATTCAACCGTTTGTCTTTGACACTGTGCACTAACACGTAGACCCCCATTTGGTCTTGAGTGTTGGGTATTGTGTTTTCCCAGGATACCACGCAACGGCCGGGACAAACGGTCGTTTCGGTATATGATGACCCTTATAAAATCGAGAGTATTTCCTGGTCGCCTGATTCTCACATTAATGACCTAGTGGCCATTGCCGTAGCAGGAGGTAATGTGTCATTATTGCGTCTGTCCCAATACCGACGGGGAGGGGGTGTTAGTTCGACTATTCATACCCCACTGACGGCCACCGCTGGTATGTCTACCACTGAACCGAACACGCCCAATCGTAGTAACATGGGGTCTGGGGGGGGCGAGGCGGGGGAAGGTAAAAGTGGGTATAGGGCTTCGACGGGTACGAATAATCGGGGTTTAAAACTCACCGTGACCCATGGGCGCCATTGTCACGTTGTATCATTTAGTCCGTTTGACCCTCGTTTACTGGGCGTTGGACTTGCTCGGCATCGTAATGAACACGGTCTTTTGGTATGGGATATCGAACAACTTCTCACCACTAAAGTAAACCTCGATAACCCCACCGACGCGGCCACGACTACTGTGGACCCCACTTTGACTACTTTGTCTGGTCACCTATCACCTGATGTAGTGGGTACTTTACAAACAGTTTCCTCTCCAGTTTTATTTTCTTCGGCGCAACAATTTCTGGCATCTCCTAATACCAATCCTCGTTCGGTCAAATTTACCTCATCCAACCCACGCAATGCCGGTGCAGACAAACCCAGTGTTACCCTTTCGTTCAAAGAATCCGTGTCTTCCATCGCCTGGTTAGGTCCCAACATGCTGCTGGCCGGGGGAACTGCCGCGTCCCAACGCGTGCTGTATCTCTACGACATACGCCAGCAACGTATGTGTTCTCGCATCGAGACTTCGGCCATTTTTGACCTCCAGGCTGACCCGTTTGATAATTATCGGTTTGCCTCTTGCACCTCCTTGGGCGGGATTCAGGTCTGGGATTCGCGCTATACTGTACGGGAATTATTGTATATTCCCGTGCAACACAACGAAAAAGTGGAGGCAGCCCCTAAAATCGCCTTTTCACCTCACCGACGCGGGGTTCTAGCGGGATTAGATGTGGGGCAAGACTTTATTAGTTTACATTATTTACAGACCAATCAACCGGCGACCGGCCCACCCGGAAGTTCCGGGGAGGCCACTACTACAACTGCATCTTATACCACAACATCATCACATGCTCCCACCATGGCAACCACTCCAGCAGCATCCATTGACGGTATCCCTATCGACCATGCTGGAAGCAATTCCGAAACCTTTTTATGGCGGACTCGGTATATTCGTACAGAACCTTCAACGGCCCTGGGCACATTTACCTGGATACCACCTCTCACTGCCCATTCCCAACGGTACCGTATTATCACCGCCAACGTTTCGGGTAATCTGGAATCACGCAAGATTGAGGAAATCCCACGTGTATGTTGGAATGCCCAAGGTGCGTTAGCAGTGGCGGGGGAAAACTACAACCGGGTGTTTTCCACTTCCTCCCAAGCCTTGGGAATGGACCTCAATACCACTGATTCATTGGCGGCGATGCAGCGTGCTTTGGATATGGCAACCCTGCGATCTCATCCTGTAGAGGAAACTGGTAAAAGCGCTTCTCTGGAAGAATGTAATTACCCTCCCCCCACCTCTTCCCAGAGGGTGGGCCTGGCGATTGTGCCACCCCAGTTGCCCACAACCACATTCTCCAAACCTGCCGAGGACAGTTCTAACTTGTACGCTCGGCGAACATCAGTAAAATGTCCGGAGCCAGACAAGGGTACTGGCAAACCCACCTTGACTACCTCGTCCCATACAGGGATTACTTCGTGGAAAGGGGCCATCTTACCGGAGGAACAGACCTTGGTGAAAAATCTGCAATCAGATATTGCGGTGGTGATGCGTCAACGGGCGACCCAGGGGTATGGTATGGATCCCAAACACAACCTGAGCATTATTGGGTACGACCGTCAACTACGGGAAGCGTGGACCTGGATCCAAGATGCCGTGACGCTGGCGGACGACCAAGACTTCGTAGGAGATAACGCCCGTTTGGGTTTCATGGGGATCCAAAAGGTATTTCGGGAATTGAGTAAACGAGACTACTCAGCGCTCAAGGTTAAACAAGCCGAGTATGAATCGCAGTCAGGAAGTGAGCCGATTTACCCTGGCACTGACCTAAATGTGCAACGTAAATTGGCACTGCGGATTGCCGGTTGTCATTATAGTCCTGAACGACTTGAGGAAACGATACAGCAGATAGAACATATAGGTGAATTTGAACAGGCCGCGGCTTGGGCCCTATTTCATGACCGACGTGAACGGTGCACGGCGACGCTGGCTAAAAGCGGTAAAAAAGAGTTGGAAATGTTGGCCATGGCACTCTCCGCCCATACTTCCCGCGTAGTCGACCGGGCTAATCAGGTGTATATGGAACAGTGGCGGGCGATGAACCGTAAATTTATGCGGGCCACCACCAATCCTTACCTCAAGGCTATTTTCAAGTACTATTACAACGAAGATTGGTCAGATGTATTGAGCGAGCAGGAATTATCCATGAAGGAGCGTCTGTCGATTGCCCTACGGTTTTTAGATGACCAGAAATTACTTGCCCATGTCAATGAAAACACCCAAGCGGCTATTAACTATGGTAACTTGGAAGGATTAGTACTCACCGGTTTGACCGACCGACATATGCCCATGTTGGCCAAGTTTATTGACCGCACAGCCGATGTGCAAACGGCCGCGCTTATCAGTAGTTTTGCACCGGTACCGCCCAACCCCCAGTCCGTCAAGGATTTATGTGTGGAAAGTTACCGGGATTTATTGGATCAGTGGGAAATGTACGAAACGCGGGCCAATTTTGATATTGAACGAGGCAAATGGATGCGACGGTACCGAATTGCACCGTCACCGTTGACCCAAACTCAATTGATTGTACGGTGTACCTATTGTAATAGTAACCTGATGCAGGATTTGAATACCGCCGGTGGTGGGAGTGGAGGAGGTGGACCTGGAGGTCGAACCACGTCGGGGTTAGACCGAGATTCCAACCGACCTTTCCCTTCATACGGTAGCGCCAACCGGTTTGATAGCGGTGTCACGGGTGATAAATCCATGCAATGTCCCGTCTGCAAAGCGGCTTTGCCATCTTGTCCCATTTGTTTGTTATCGTTGGGTACACCAGCCAACATTTGTATGGACAATCCTAGCATTACCCGGACGAACAACACGTCCAATAAGTTAAACCCGTTCGATTGGTGGTTCATGTGGTGTCAAACTTGTCGCCATGGAGGTCACCAGAAACATTTAACGGAGTGGTTCGAAACCCATAAGGTCTGTCCCGTGGCCGACTGCATGTGCCACTGTCGAGAGTTGGACTAGCCCAGTATTCATTGCATAATTTCCGTAGGGCGCATCGTACTGTTACACTTCAAGTTTTTTTGATGATTGGCACAGTTTACAAAAGGTACCAGGGCTGAGAGGAGAGCATTTTTTGAAGGCTTGCAGTTGCATGTGTGGGCTCTTATTGACGATCCAAGTACTTGATGATTTTAGCTATTATTGTTGAAATGAACGGTAAGATCCCTGATCCTGGAAATATTTTACTTAATAGCTGCTTTTGAGTCTTTAACTCTGATTTTTACCTGTCTTGGCGTGCTAACTCAGCATTGTTTTGTAATACATACATTTTGTCATACTCGTGATATTATTCCATGGTACATCACAGTGATTAATATTTGAGTGCAGCAAACATCAAATCGGCTGCTAAAATACTTGCCTGGCGTCAACGGTATGGTGAAAAAAGGGCTGCTTGCCCTCGTTTTACTGGTATTTTGTTAGTTTGAATTACCATTACTATTCCCACAGGAACAGTCGCCTACAGAAGTACAATGTAGTGCCTTTGAGATACAATGCAGCTGGGAAACAGTATCCAAAAGTAGGCGGAGTTCCCAGAGCAGCCTAACTCACTCAAAGACTGTGTGAGGGGAGCTGGATAATGTCGTACATCATTTCACCTTGGATGTCAATCTTGACCATCCTGGCTATCCACCCTGGTTTAACCTCATTTTTCTGTTTATGTCTCATGTAGCTCCGTATAAAAATGGCGGATGATGAATGGTGCATCCTGGTCTAGGATTGTCCGGCAGAATGCTTTGAAGGGCACGAATAGCCAGTCCTTTACAAGAGGAAGGGCCAGAAGCGTATTCACTGAATGAGTAGCAAAAGGTTATATCATCAGGGTTGAGCTCAGGGGCAGCTAACTCGATTTATACATTTTTTAAAGGAATCGACGGGGATAGTCACTTGTAAAATTCAGGCTTGACTATTTACATCAATTAAAGTGAAAGTGAGCGGAGTTGGAATATTTAAAAGGGAGACCAAATTTATAATAATAATGTGACTTGTTACATTGCAGCGATTGAATGTACTGTACATAGTTACTGCTCTAGTATAAAGTAATTGCCTGGTCAGTTCACATAATCACCAGAGTTTAAGCCCGAAATCCTTCCCACAGTACGACTGTCAGCAAGTTAAATACTGTTTAGTGGAATGAAAAGTGAAAGAAATCGTGACAAGCTCCTCCATTAACACAAAGAACTCCGACGTGGTTTATGTCCGCCCTTTTATTCTGTCAGTTTTTCTTGTCGTTGTTTACTTTAATACTTTGTATTTGACTTTAAATGCCTTCAACGTTCATTTATCTCTATTTATGCGTTAATTTTATCGTTCTGACCATATTCCGGGGCCTTCGTTTTGTCCTTGAGAAATACATACGCAGTTTTTCTTATACTATAGCATAAAAACTGACGTGGCTTTTTTATCGTTGTGAAAGCCAGTTTTATTCCACGCAGTTTTGGCACCATTGACTGGGCCCTTTTTTTACAATATTACACCGAGTATATTACCTTGACTTTTCCCCCCTGGTTTTTTCTATCAATTATTGAATCGAGCCTTTTTTCCCCTTTAAACCCGGCTTAAAAAGGGTATTCAATATTGTCCTCCTTACTGCAACAGCAGGCTGGCTGCAGGACACAAACCGCGAAGTTATAACCTTTCACAGGTATTTCAGTTTTGTTGGCGTTTTGTTTTTACCTTCTTTTTTTTATTACTGTTTTTTCTAGGCTTAACCTCATTTCGACCCTTTCGTCAAACCGACTACCCACAGCCAGCTTTAACCGTTTTGTTGTCAAGTACTACTTAATACTTGTCAAACAACTCGATATTTTCCTTTTTTTCTCAAAACTGTGATATTACCCATTCCCATAAACTCGAAACCATGCTGGGAGGTCGTCGGGATATTCCTCCGCCACTTCCTTCAGTGCCTCCTCCACAGGACTTATCGCCCATTCCAACCCCTAACATCTGTAAAGCTTCCGGTTCATCCGAACTGCCTCCTATTCCGGCCGGTCCGGGCAAATCTGACATGGTAGACCTACCTTCCTGCCACTTTAAACGTTCCAAATCTCGCGTACGACGTCGTCATGTTATCGAACATTTTAACTTGATGGTAGTAGGACCCCGAGGGGTGGGAAAAACTTCGTTTCTGAATACACTATGTAGTTCGTTTTCGTCGGCACAAATGACATCATTGGAACGTCATGCTAGTTTACGTCGGTCTGCTTATATGATGGATTCACGTCCGTCGTCGGCTAGGTCGAATGTAAGGGTATCTATGCTACCGTTCCCGGAGAACCCTCGTACAACTTATGCTAAGGATGGAATCGTATTGAAAACGCTCACGGTGGACGATTTTGACGAAACGATTCTACTTAATTTGATTGACACTCCGGGTTGGAATCATGATGACTCGGGGGAGGATGCCTCTAATGTGTACCTTAAGATTGTATCGTTTTTGGAAGAGCAGATGGACAAGCGGGTGGTGGAGGAATTAAAGGTGCGAAGGGACAAGTACGCCCCGAATCTTATAGTCCATGCTTGTTTGTACTTTATGGATCCGAATCAAGAAGGGTTTCGGGCTACCGATATTCACATTATTAAGGAATTGGGAACCCGGGTGAACCTTATTCCGGTAGTGGGTAAAGCGGATCTGATTACCCTGACTCGCAAACTCCAATTGCAGTCGGATTTCGTGGTGGGTATGAAACTCTATGCCGATCAGGTGAGTTTGTTTGACTTACCGGGCGATGGCGAAGGAACCGAGACGGAACTGAATACACGGGATAGTGTGTGCCTGGAAGGACCCGATGGCGATTCCAAAGGATTGGGGACGGGTGCGCCATCGTCGGTTATGATGCCCTTTTTCCTATTCAATCATGAGCCCATTGATCCCCATACGCTGGCGCCATTTGGGGAATTGGCGGCTACCGAGACCACCCTTTCAGAATTCAAAAGTGTATTGGACACTCTCACTCGCACCCACGCCAAAAATCCACTCTTTTTGGGACGTTGCTACCCTTGGGGTCGGATTGATTGTATGAACCCCGAACATTGCGACTTTGCTATTGTACGGTCCATGCTATTCGATAGCCATCGCGATATGCTACGTCAGCACACGTTGGGCGTTATTTATGAGGATTACCGTGCTCATCAGCTCCAGTCGAGTAAACGGGATGAACTTTTACAACGTTGTGGGTCACGAAAGATTCATCGGGTTTTTCGTGACATTGAGCAGCAAATGGGTAACCTGTCATGAGATATGAGTGGAGAATTGAGATGTTTAGCGTCAGTTACGTGGCCAGTATCCCCCGCGGACTCCCTTGATTATTCTTTTTTTTTTTGGTTTCTTATCGTATCCACCTCTCATTTTATATGATGATAAACTGTTAATTTGTCGTCCATTAACATACCCAAGTACGAGGAACGAGGGTTGATTCCCTTGGTTGTATCTTGGGATGACTCGTTTTTATTTCAACCTAGGGGTTGGTCACCGTGATGATTAATCCACTTGATTTCTCTGTTATCCACTGTTTTTAATCAGGTGGGGCACCCCCACTGTAACCTGCTGTTAGTTCCTTACACCAAGGCGTTTTGGAGGATAATCTAAGACAAATTAGCATACATTTAGGGTCTGGTACACTGATGTATATCGCGTTTTGTCAGTGAATTTATTATACATATTCCATCATCACTCGCTTATCCTATCTCTAGGGGTTAGTCCCTTTTTTTCTAAATGATTCATATCCCAAATGAATTGATTAAAAAACAGCATACTGGTCTATCTATTAAGTAAGTAGAATTGACGGAGATGTAGTCGTGTCAGTCAAAGTGCCCCTTTCAAGGGATGAAAAGGGAAGTGTCTTCGGAGTACCTGGTTGATGGCAAAGGCCCATAACTATCTACTGAAACGGTAAAACACAAGGTGACGGGGGTTAACTCCGTTTTTTAAGGTGCAATTTTAATGGGACCAACCGGCGATAGTAGGAAGTGTGTTTTAGCTTAGTGCGATTTAGGACCTCGGAAACGTCGACGCATATCCAACTGTTATCACGTACCACATAAACACAAGCACGAAACCGGGGGCATATTTCGGATGTGTTAGCAAGGACGCCCCTTTAGCCAATATTCCCCGGTGAGATCGGGGTTACTCCCTAAATTCCTTGAACTAGTGTAGTTAAGAATCTATACCGGTTACCGACATTGAACATAATCACTGGTGTAAAACTTTGGTCAACTTACCAAGCTACGTTTGCATTCCAGATAACTTAAACGCAGAGATTGGCATTCGGGTGGAAGTGACTCTCGTAGATGGGGTTCTTTCAAGCATTCCTTGACGCTGTGCTTGTCCTTGGTTACGCAATCCGATTTGAGAATGCAATTGAGCAGATCGTCACGTACTGGTTGGCATGTGCCCGGCATGGTGTTTTAACGCAGCGTGAATTGCTACTATTATCAGAGAGGTATACTTTGAACAAAAAAAAGTAATGGTGAGAAAATTTGAAAGGCTACCTTGCATTCGAAGTCTATTAAGGTTTCTTGCCATTTCTAACTGCTTGGGAAATATTTACTTAGCATTATCACCTACACCTTTCTTGTTGGTTCATATTTCATATTTCACATTTTGACAATTCTTTATATTGGTTGTTCTTGAATATCAGCGATACAGTGTTGATATGATAGGTTAAGGTTGGGCTAATAAGCATATCACCCACTTTTAGTCAATAACGTCATGGAGGTTAATCATATGAATTCAAGCTTACCGTTAGACCCTAACCTAATCAACCCTGGTTAAGAAGAGCAATGGGAACGCCATGCATGAGAGCTCAGGCATGAGAGTCACCGGAAAGCATAAATCAATGGCGTGGGTATTGCAGATAAGGTGAAAATCACTGGTCATGGCACCAGACCTTGATGACATATTTATGTTTCCTGATGATGCCCTAAGTTACGGTAACATCTAGAACCCAGATAAGTTCCTTTTTAATGACCAGTGGTAGCACTAGCTAGAAATGAGATGACCGATTTTACCCTCTGATAGTACTAGTTAGACGAACATTACCCCGGTTTCCTGCGCAGATGCTTTTTGCAACTCGTTCTTGACATTCTTCACACGTCTGGGTCGTAAAAAGTTGCCCAGTTGGTACTATTGCTCTATTATTTGGGTACAATATCTGGCGAATAAATTTTATTACGCCATACTTTCGAATAGAGTGATTCAAGGGGTTCCAAATAGTTAAAAATGAACTCCCTTTACGCGAACTACAGTGAACCCATCTTATTCGGCACCTACAATTGATGCATGCAGTATAACAATTCCTGAGAAGATTGCTATTACTTTGGGCCATGGTGAGATACTGACCCCCCCCTTTGTGGTTTTCTGGCGTATGCATACCCCGGCTAACTGCCCTGAGCTCATGAGCACTTCTTGAGCCTTGCCTCCCAGAATATGCATCATAACGCCACGAAACGTCTATAATCTCATCTTTCCCCATGGGCTTTTCCCGTACATTCCTAGCACTACTGATGTATTGGTGAAAATAGGTATCACCCATTGAATAGGTGTTTATAATTGCGCTCTGGTCCATTGGCGTACGAATATCGTTATTATGCCAAAGTAACATTAGGTTATTCAAACTAGCATGGCGGTCGAATACCTTTAACTATTGAAAAATGTAAAGGAAAAGCATTTGATCTGTTTCTCATATTTTTATATTTCAGAATCATATCTAATTTTTACTCAAATATCCGCTAGGCGTTATACTCGAAAAAAATAGAAAATATTGGGATATAGTTTTGATTTAACTTACAACTAAAGTGTTAGGTTCGTAGGTCGACTTTGCACTACATAAACTACCGATGCGCCCAGTGTGACTGTGTGGGTATTCCCAGGAGAAAAATTGTGTCATGGTGTCGGAATATCTGTAAACTTTTCCATTCAGTAGACTCTGTCACAGTGTCACGTTTACGCTGGTAATACCCATTTGCTACCCCTGCAAGCCAAGCATGGTAGGTGCGGTTGGTGGGTCACTAGACCGTGAGTAGCAGTAAAGCCAAGTGATGCGGTTAAGTTTCTGCCTCACATCCACTTGTATTTACACCAATGCCTTTAAATAGCTTAACGGAAATAGATGGGTAGTTTGTTTTCGACTATATAGAGAAAAATCCGCCAGCATTGGGTAGGTCTCTCACTAAGCACTATTGGTTAAATTTTTAACTGGTACATTTTCGCTCCAAATCTCTATATAGTTGAAAAAAAATCACCCAGATGTATCTACCCTATTCCGCCACGGCGGAGCTCAAACGTATTTAGAATTCTAATAAAGTTGAGAAGATCCACTGCTATATTACACCAACATATGATAAGTAAAAAATGTTATCGTTTAAATCGAAATTGAGTGATGTTATTGGGTTAAAAAAAGGTAAAAGCAGATACGAAACTATAAAAAATGAGCGACTTGTTGTGGTATTTCTAATTCCCGTTTTCAGGATTAACAAAACTCTCGTATTTAAAACCAGTAGGCACTAGTAACAACGTCAACCTGACGTGCAGTTATGCATAGTGGATGAGCTTACGTACACTGGCCAGGTCAGTTCCAATGCATGAAATACGTGGACGCCACTAAATTCACAGCTACCGCAGTGGCGGGGATTGGGTTGGGAAGAATGTGACGGTACTGTGTAATGACTCCACCTAACTTTTGGTTAGTTATTACATATCTTGATAGATATAATGAAAAGTGACAATCCGAGTTAAAGGTCCATTTCCCCAATTATCGGAAGCGCCCCTCTCACTTAACCATTACTTAACTAAAGCCCTCATTTTACCGAAAGCTCTTCATTCACCTTATTCGTCGTCAGGGGCGTTAAGAATATAATCCCGAAATTCACAATCTATTGTGGTTGGTGGCAGGGTCCGTTTCTCAGAACAACACGATGTGATGGTTCCCCCTTCTTCGTTCCCGTACCTTTCCAATCAATGAGAGGCCGTAATTATATATTTTTTTATTTTTTATTTATTTCGTCACTGCCAACGGCTGATTAAACAGTAAATGGAAGATATGGAAAGGATAGTGCTAGGCTGACATGGCGTTTCGGATGAAACACTTTGAATAAATGTAATTCTGCACTCTCATCTTGACCAGATCCCACCCACCCCCCAGCATTTCTTGCATAGCCCTATTTTTTTAAAAGAACTGGATGATATTACCACCCTCTCCCACATTCTGGACTTTTATATAAAGGTATACTCACCCTCTTTTTTAGTTGAAGGTTTCTTTTTTCTTTTTCTTTTTAGAGTGGTTTATGGTGTATTATCTTTATAAGACTCCTTTTAAATACCACCACAAGTAAAACATCTAACCTAACCCATTAGATCACAACACTAATATCTGCTCATTTTATCCATTTGAAGGAGATAATTTTTTCACTCTCTGTTTAAGGATACCAAGTCTAACATAGCAGTAAATTCGTATTGGCGGTCGACTACTACGCTCAATATTCCGCGGAAATAAATAGAGTGGAACTGTGGGGCTATGGGCTGTTATTACTAGACAAATATTTATTTTCCACCAATTTCGCTACCTAACAGGGCGTTCTAGTAACTCGGGACGACCTGGTAAACCTCACGGCGTCCTTCAGGTACGTAAAAATTTAAACGGTGGCCACAAGTTGTAATTTTTTTGACATTGTTTCTGAAAAGTGTAATCAACCATTAGTATCTCTTTATTAGGGTATTATCTTTGGTACAGTGGCATTTTCGTCTTTACTACAGCAAGTTGGTAATCTTTGGAAAAAAAAGAAAGATGAAAAAAAATACCAAGCAACTAATTTTACACTCGTAATGGCCTTCTCCTGTGTCTCCGCCACTGTGTTTCCTCGACTAGGACTTTGGTATATTCCCTTCAGTATGCGCCAAGGCTACCATGCAAGAGTACCGGGGAAAAGATAACCCAGAACAGAATGTCGTATTGCGAGCACCAGATTAAATCCAACCTTTATCGCCGGTATCCGCCATGGTATTCCCCAATGGTGGTGAGTCAGTGGCTAGTTGGTATTATTCTGGTCCTGGTTTTACTACCGACGTTTGCCAGCGCAAAAATTATCGTGAATCGAACCGATACACGAAAAGTGTACCTTTCTTACGATTTCCAGGGCAATTTCAACTTACCGTTTTATATTATTCAAGGTCCGTTGATTGTACTAGACATGGGGGAGGGATGTCGGTGGGTTAATCCATCGTTGACCAATTCCTCAAGTAAAAATAAGGTGCGTAGTTTGGAAATCGACCAAGATATCCCTTCCGATAATAATACGACTATGGTTGAGACCAGAAAATTTTATACG
>JAOPJG010001014.1:0-13888 GCA_027478255.1 Dispira simplex | reverse complement strand
CGGACCTCATCCGCCAGCAAAGGTTGGGCCTTGAGACCCGCCCAGATGGATGACGACCCTTTATAGTCCCAGGTATACAAGGTCAAGGCCCGTACATGCTTTGGCTTGGGAGCAGTCTCCACTTCATTGCACGCCTTGGCAATGTGTTGGGCCAACTCCCGCTCCGCCTTGTCTCGGTCGACCGCCCGTAAAGAAAACGCACCCGAACTCATGTTCACCAAAGGTCACTGTTGGTGTGAGAATTTGATAATGACAACTCGTACTGGTTAACTGGTTTATGCTTCGTGGACGTAGTAAAGATAAAATAGTATGGACACGTAATACCTTCGTTGGGGGGTGGGAAAGAAGGAATGACTTGGAAATTTTACACACAGCTAGACAGGTGTTTCTTTTTTTCAAATGAAACTAACCAGGTCAATGCTTCCAATGAAAATGAAAAAAAAAAAATTAACTAGAAACAATAGTCCAAGACCCTTCAATAAGGGAAAGAAAGCGAACCGAGAAAGAACTTGTCACTAGCGAAGAAACAAAGGATAAAACATCAAAAAATAGGCCCAGACCTCAGTAAGCATAGGCAGAGGGATAAAAGTGCGCCAAGATATTTCACCTACATTCCAATCAATAATGCATTAAAATATCCTGACAGTTCACATTGCTTACCTATGCATCATTTATGGTCAACAACAGTAACCTCTGCTCGTTTCCCTTCACCTCAGTATTACCTCATAGGCTTATTTTTGAGCGGAAATAGCGTCACTCATCTAATATTCTCCTCCCCCCCCACATTAGTCCACTACCACGGAAACCTTAATGTGTTGATTTTTTCCTTCCAACCACCATGCCTTGAGAATCGCTTGTTCCTGGGCTAGCCAACACTCTCTAACTTGTTCCTATCCACTTCTTTACGACAGCCCAATGGAGCACCACACTTAGTGTTCTCGTAGAATCAATGACACACTTCCTCGGAATTATCCAGGTGAGTCTCTAGCCGAGTGCCACCAAACGGGCAACAAAGGAACTGACTGCCATAATATGTGCAATTCTCTTGTGCAAACAAGAAATTAATCACTCTATGGCGAGCACACCGACGCAAACCGTGTTCTCACTACAACACAGCCGTGCTGGCTACCGGTTGCAAACCTAATATCCTTGATTATGCAAAATTATATTCCATTGTGTACAATTTCTTTCACAAAATACAGTACATGAAAGAAAATCAGGATACCACGATAAATGTTGTAGAGCAATCAAACTCCTCGCACACAAAATTGACCAGAATAATAAACTGTACTTCAATACCTTGGACAATTAAGTTGACAAACCTTATCGTTAGTGGATTGCACTCTGGAAAAAAAATGTTTTGCAGCACGACCATCACAATTCCCTTGAATTAAAAGTGTAGGGTGAAATTTTTTTTAAAATTCTAACCGCGATCACTCCGATTAAGCTGACTAGTGACCTCGATGTTCAATTTGGGCAGTGACCGACGAGGCACCACCTTACGTGTCTCCGTAGATTCCGAAGCAATGGGGGTGTCCCGTCCGCCCATAATCAGGGCGACCTCACTTTCCACTTTGGCCACTTCGGTTGGTGGAGGTAAAAATCCGGATTTAACCAAATAGGCCAAATACAGCCCGATGAGGGAGGACATAGGGGAGCAAGTTACGCTTGCTGCTTCGCACAACGCCAGAGTATGACTTATATCCAAGGCAGGTGATTTAGTGGAGGTGGGCAAGTCATCCAATACAAAGTGCAGCAAGGGATAGAGGGCATTATCAGCCGACCGGAGAGTCACATCCATCAGATGGTTACGCCATGGGATATATGCCACGGGGTCCACCCCGTAGCCGTAGATGCGCAACTGGTCGAAAAAGTCATTGTACCGGAAACGGTGCGGGTTATCAACATGGAACACTCCCTTACTCAACGCCGACGGTTGTCGGGCTGCTTCTGCCACTACTCGGGCCACATAATCCACGGCACACATGTTGACCACATTGTTCATGATTGGAACCTCGCCCAACTGGACACATCCTTTGACCAGACGCCACAAGAAATCGTCCGTATTGGTAACACCCGTTTGGGTATCACCCACAATGTAACCTGGTCGGATAATCGTACAAGGATATCCCCGAGCTCGTGCTTCAAACAAAAGTTTCTCTGCCACCCACTTGCTCTGTCCGTAACCACTGCGCAATCCGGTGCGACTGCCTTCCAAATCATCCGATTCCAAAACTGATGCACCCGTCGGCACAGCATGGGGACGGACCTGGGCAGCTATTACCGATTCATCCTGGGAAGCACGTCGACGCATTACCGCTTCGTCGTCCGGGAATTCACCCAGTTGGATATAATAATCGGTATCCAGCACCGAAGTGGACGACACAAAATGTAGCGGTTTAATATGATCAGCTGCAGCCAGTCGTAAAGCTTCCAAGGTTCCCAAAACATTAGGAGCACGCAATTTAGCATAAGGGTATACCCAGTGTACCAGGGCTCCGTTATGGATCACAACGTCCACTGCCTTGGCCAACAGGTCCCATTCTGAGGTCTGGATACCCAGTTGGGGTTGGGCCAAGTCACCCACGACGGCGCGAACCCGGTGGCTACCGAACCCAATAGCCCACCGTTCCTTATGATCAACTTCGTCCGACGACGATGGGGTAGCCGCGTTCCGGTCCCATTCGGTCTGCCATAAGAAATGGTCTCGACAGCTGTTCTTCACTCGTTCAAAAGCGTGCTCAGAGGATTTACCCCGCGTCAAACAGTACACAGTGGCGGTAGGATACAGCTTCAACAACTCGGCTAGAATAGATGCACCCAAAAAGCCAGTGGCCCCCGTAAGGAAAAATGCGGGACTTTCGCCCGTGGTCAACCGCGAAGGGAATGTAAAGGATTCCGCCACGGCCGATGCCTTGGCAAAGGCCAATGGGGCGGGAAGGTCTAACAGGAGAGTGTCGAGGTCAGCGGCGTAACTCTCTTCGGGAAGTCCGCCTTCCTCTTCCGGCTTGGTGATGGTCTGGTCCACAGCTTCCGCTGCGGAAACCCCAGTGGGTGTGTCTGTGGCGATATTTAGTTCGGTGTTGGTGATATGGTCCAGTGCCACGGCCATTCCGGCGATTGTGGGTTGTTGGAATACCAATCCGAGAGGTACATCCACGCAAAAGGTCTTACGCACCTGGAAAATCATACGGGTGGCCAAGATGGAATGACCTCCCATATCAAAAAAGTTGGCATCCAGTGGAGTCACCGAGGGTATGTTCAACACTTCTTGCCAAATGGTGTTGAGCATGCGTTGGGTGGGCGTGTACTTGGCCAGTAGGGCCTCGGCGGCGGTTTGCTGGTCGCTCGGATGTCCTTCTCCGAACTTGGTCCCGATACGTTCAGCAATAAGAGCGGTATCGGGGAAAGGAAGGGCCGCTTTATCGATCTTACCGTTAGGGGTCAGCGGTAGACGCTTCAGGGGAACAAACACAGAGGGGATACTGTAACTAGGCAGTTTGTGTTTCAGGTACTCGCGGACATCGGCGATCAAACTGGCGTAATTATCCTTTTTATCCAGCTCTTCCCGCTGCGCGTGAGTTTCCCCCAGTTCGCTTCGTTGACCAAAGGTTTCCACGGGCCCAGGTACAAAGTAGGATACTAGCGTTTTCTCTTCGTTCTTGTCACGTCGTACCAGAGTGACATTGGCCCGAATACGAGGAAATTGGGACAGATGGTTATCAATTTCACCCAGTTCAATGCGGAACCCACGGATCTTGACTTGATCATCCATACGTCCCACACACTCCACTGAACCATCAGGCAAGTAGCGACCCAAATCGCCCGAGCGATACATCCGATCGCGGACTCCCCGGAAATATGACCAAGAAGCATTACCCCCTTCCTCCACCGTGGGCACATAAGGCTTCACCTGAAGATCTACCCCGTCCAAAGCTGGATCAAACCAATTACTCACAAACTTTTGTCGGGTCACGTCGTCCAGTCGTAAATAACCTTCCGAAAGTCCACCACTGCGGACGTAGATTTCGCCAATCTCGCCTACCCCACACATGCCGGGCCTCTGTCCACCATCTTGGGCTGAATAGAAGCGATTCACCACCAACAGCTGAACCGATCGCATACCTTTACCAGCGGGAATAACATCCTTGACCGAAGACAGGAAGGATGGATGGATGGCCCGTGATGGAATAGCGAAATAGGACACGGCACGTTGGGTTTCAGTGGTACCGTACATGTTCACAATAGTAACATTTTTCGCAAGGTGTTGCAACCGGTGGACACTACGCTTGGTGAGCAGGTCCCCTACGAAAAACGCGTTTCGCAGGGAGGGAATTGGGCAAGTGGCGTTGGTGGAGAGCAATTGGCCCATAGCTGGGGTTAGGTGGGTTACGGTGATCTGGTGGCTGGCCATCCATTGGGCTAACTGACCAGGGATACCGATGTCTTCACTGGTGGGAATGTGAAGCTCGGCACCCAGGTAAAAGGGGGTGAACACATCGCGCTGGATAGGGTCGTGGGCAATACCTGACAACATTGTGAAACGGTCGTCCGAACTCAAGCCAAATTCTCCACTCATCCAAGGATAGAAATGGGTGAGAGAGTAGTGGCGGCCACGAACTCCTTTGGGAATCCCTGTACTGCCGCTGGTGAATGATAACGTAGCAATGCTATCCGGACCTACTGGAACCGGCACCACCAAACCACGCGCTGCTAGGACTTCATCTTTCGGAGCATCCTCACGGTACGGATCCAACACGTCGCCGGATCCCGCAGGGTCCGCTCCACCAAGGAGTAGGCCATAGGTGCATAGCTCTAACGCCGGAACTTCCACTTTCACCGAAAGTTCTTGGGTAATGAAATCCCGCACACGGTCAGCTAACTGACCGGCGTGTTTCAATAGCACCACCCCCCGGGGTTGTGCTACCGATAGGTATACTTCTTGCCGCTCGGGTGGATAGGCAGGATCAATCACCGAATACGTAGCACCGGCCATCAGGACACCCATGATAGCCACGGCCAAGTCTACCCCCCGGAAGGCGTAGACCACTACCACGTCCTCTCGCTGGATTCCCTGGTCTAACAAATATACCGCCAAAAGACGGGCCGCGGCATTGATTTGACCATAGGTGAAACTCCGCGGAGTGGACGAAGTGGATCCGGTCAACACGTTCTCCAACACACACACCCGATCGGGGTGTGACTGGGCATTACCAGCGAATATCTGGGTGATAGCACCGGGCCACTCTTCCCAGTGAAGGGAAGCACGAGGATCGGGGATCACACCGCGACACCGCGGGGTAACCAAATCGATGGCTCCCACTGCCGTATCCGTTGGTGCAGGTAAAGCCGGGTTGGTACGGTGGGCCTCGATAGCTTGGACCACCTGAGCACTGACTTCTAATACGTGGATCAATTGGTCACAAATATGGTGAATTCGGGTGGGCGAGAAAAGGACCTGGTTATAGGACACGGTAATCTGCACCAAAGGTAACAACCGACGCAAGGAAGCAGTGGACTGCTGGGTAATGAACACGGTCAAGTCGGTATTGGCCGAGATCGTTTGATCCAAGGTAGCCGGGGTGGTGTCAGTTTGGTTAAAAAATCGCGCCCTTAGGAACGACGGGTTTGACGATGTTGACCCCGAAGGTTGGGAAGACTCTGCAGCATTCGCAAGGGTGTTGAGTAGTAACGCAAAAGGTACTTCATTGGCCATCGCTTCCTCCTCGACGCGTTTGACCATATCGATGACCTGCAAAAAGGTATCCTCGGGGTGCACCGCTAAGCGAAGAATCAGCGGGTTACCCGAGTCGGAAGAACTTCCCACCACAATATCTTCTTCACTGGTGTACCGGTTCATCAGCACCACAAACGCCGCCAACAGAATGGTGAACGGGGAAGAAGGTTCCGGAGGAGTCGCCGTAGTTGGACTACCCGCATGACTCAGGGACAACTGCAACAAGGCCAAACAGGCTGAATCGGGTAGGGAAAACGTATGGGACGCTTCTACCACCTTGAGTGGAACTGGACGAGGATAGTCGGTAGGCAATACCAATTCCGTCAAACGGTGGAGACGCTGTTGCCAGCCTTCCAAACGGTCTGCGAGTTCCACGTCAGAAAGTATAGTACCAGCTGGGTTCGTAGCCATGATTGCAGGTGACACAAGTTTTGTTTTTGGTAAATTTTTTTTTAAAAAAATGGCGGCTGCACTACGTACTGGGATCGACTGGGTAGCGTAAATAACGACTTTTGATAGGATGTTCAAAAACAGTATTGTGATGTTAATAGAGTGCGTCACTAATGTGTCCCTTTCTGAGGTCTGTTATTTTATAAGGGAAGAAAGGGAGAGGGAATTTGGAAAAAAAAGAGAGGCTATGTTCAGGCGAATTTAGTTTAAAGTGGAGCAGAGTTGGACACCAGTGAGGTACCCCTTCCAACGGGCAACAACAGGTGTGCCGATTTAAAGGTATGCAAACGCCAAAGTAGCGAAGTGGATTTAAAAGGATAAATAAATTGATAGCGGACCAAGGAGTACAATTGCACCAGTAGCGAAATAATTAGAGTCTTATCTAAGGGAGCAATAGTCCTTTATATAGATACGGAGAGTATATTCTTTTGTTGTATGCACTCTCATTCGGACAGAGTTCACGCACAGAAAAATTAGGAAAAGAAGGTGGCAGTACTTACCAATAGAAACCCCCGAAAAAAACAAGGTAATTTGTCACTAGTGGTCACCAAGCGGTGGTTCTGTGATTCCGGCTGGGATAGTGGGTGTGACATTCCTCACTTTTAAAAGTAGACAGGCGGGCTAGTCTCCCTGCGTATATCTCGCCCTAAACACTTCTTTCCTAATCAATGTAAGATTTACTACGAAAAAAAAGTTATCTTTTTAATATCTTTTTAAGTATTGATTGATGGCTTATATAGCCACATAAAAAAAAATAATACATAATGGGATGGTCAAAAAAAAAACAACCGTTTTAACGTAAACTAGGTGGTATCCGGTGAAACGCGTAGACCAACTCTTCGACAAAGCTTTCACTATTGTGAACAGTATTACCACCCAGGACTACCCGCACTCCCGGCGTAGAATTATTAATCTGGGCCACCAGTCGGGCTTCAGCGTAGGTAGTACCACCGATCATAAAGACAATGATATCCTGCGGACGATCGCGATTGACCTCATCGAGGAATGGAAATTCGGGATCCTTAAGTTTGCACTTGATTAGGGCTTCCAGAGTTTCCCCCAGGCGTGGTGTGTGTTGGGTATACACATTTTCTACCCCTTTGAGGCCTCGGAAAACGTGGCGACTGCGCGAAAAAATGTCACGATTTTGGAACAGATCTCCTTGACGCTGGCGATCACCAGCATAGGCAACAAGGTGGTCCACACACTGGACGATGCGCTCGTCCACTCCACACTTGGCCAACGTTTGCATCAGTTCTTTGGTGGCATTATTGGGGTAAGACTCGTAACGTAGGGCGTACAAACACACCAAGCGGAGTTTTCCCAGATTGCTAATCTTGGGGCTAGCCAACATGTCGCGGATGCGCTGTAGGTCGTTGGCGTGGGATTCGCTGCAGGCCAAACTTTGTTCCAGCTCGCTCAGGTCCAGTAAACCATGTTTGTCCACCACTCGACTAAGTTCCCCTACCAGGGTGACATGTTTGGTGACATTACCCGACAATTTGCGGAACTCGGGGTAGTTTTCCACAAAGCGTTTCATATCGGCGATGGAGTCAATTTTCATATTGGACTGGGTTTTCTTTTGGTATTCCTCTACGTATTGTTTGATGTTTTCCCCCAAATCCCCAAAATTGTAGTAGAGCGTTTTATGGTAAAAGGAATCCTGATCCACCGATAGAGTCACTTCCTTCATATCTGACCGGATGTCCGGTACCGAGGTGAGATCCACCCGACCGTTGTCGATTCCCAATAATTCGTGAACCATTGCCTGGTAGGTCCACTGGTTCAGTAATGGGGTAACCGGATCATTGCGTCGGTCTAGTAACAAGAGCACGGGCGGGGTATCGGTCTGACGAAAAGTGAATAAGTTACTCTCGCCCTGAATCGCCGTACTAATTTCCCGACCCAATCGTTTAGCCATGCCGCTATTCCGTTCGTACCGTATCACGGGGCGTTTCTTCAAAGATAGTAATGTGGCCATCAGTCCTTGCATTGTCCGCTGGAGGGCCGCCGCGTTCCAATTGTGCAAGTCGTCCCCGTATAATGGATAAGTCTGGGGTTTCATATTAAGACTAAATAGGTCAGGATTAATGGGTAAATAGTCCGCATAGTATTCTTGCACTTCCCTCACCAGTTCATTTTCATCAGCTTCGGCCAACTGTTCAATGGCCGACTTCTTCACTACGTTGCTAAAATACACGTAGTATTCACGGTATTTAGGGTTCCGCAATTCGTCCACCAACCGCTGTATGGAATCCTCGGATGGTCGTATAAAACACACGCACTTTAAATGCATCATCATGTCACGGTGGTCATGTTCGATACGGTCAACCAGAAATGTTTCCTTGGCCAAGAGGGTCGATTGAGTGGTGACTGCCGAAGTGATGGAGGTGGTCGCTTGGTCCATGAGTAGTATTTTCATACCGGTGACATCGTTCACCATTTTCTTTATGTACGCTTGCGCGGCCTGTATGACATCCATAATGACTGGACTAGAGCTGTTCGCCCTTGGAGTGAAAAAAAAATACGAATGAACCGGTTTTCACAAGTCGCTGAGAAAATGTACAATATAGGCTACATCTAGGGTCAAAGAATGCCGTTGCAGAGTAACTGATTCAGAATGAGATGGAGGGAATGATTCAGAGGGGAAAAAAAGAAGTAGACGAGAAAGTAAATAGTTGGTAAAGCGAAGTAGCAAATATATACACTACTTGGAAAACATTCATTTATTCAACAGACAAGGCTAGGAAATTGTGAAAAGCGCTCAACACACCAGCTGCTATGTCTCAACCCTATTTAACCTGAGAAGAGCTGCTTGACTGTAAACCAGGCCCTGCTTCAATTAACTATTTCATTCGTTGTACTGACATCACCAAAGATAGATATCTCATCAAGATCACTAATATTACCCCCAAAAACTATCCTCGGCTTGACCCTTGGTACCACTGTGGATAAGCACCGGCCAAGTCAGGGTGAGTGCTTAACAACTTGGCGAGTTCGTCTTTTATCCCGCTTGGTAAACAGCGAGCTTGTTGACCATGTAGAGTGGCCGTTCGGGCGCCCAGTCTTGACTCGATACGTTGGCAGTACGATAGGGCTAGATCTGGTCGCTTCCGCCGCACGAAAATACGGATCAATAATTCCATAAAATCGGTATTGAGATCTAACTTAAGCGGGGTAGTCTGCCCGACCACCTGGGGTTCGACAAACATTCCCAGCAGATTCGTAGGTCGATTGCTCTCTTCGGAACGAGACGGGGCACTGGTGGCAGGTAGTTCACCCGAATTGACCACTGACTGTGGTGGGCCAACGACCTGGTTTAAAAAGGCGGCCATGGTACCCATCCGTAAACTGTACTGATCCAATGCCCGCAGGATAAGGCACCAAGTCTCGGCGTTGGGTGTTACTCCAAGTTGGATCATCCGACGGTAAATGGCGATCGCTTTAGCGAATTGGCGACGTTCAAAGTAGATATTAAGGAAAAGATTATGGATATCCACTCCCGGTCGCGTTGGTCCCCGTACTGGTTTACCCGGGGCATGACGGCGGTGACGATTATGCAACCCAATGCCAGAGTACATGTTGGTGTGATGTATATTAAACCGGTCTTCCCGGGTTAACCGTCTATCCGAATGTAAGTCGGTAGATAACTCTGATAACGAAGCTGAAGACGATAGTGTAGCATTTGGTTCCGCCTTAGTCCGATATGTTTTTCTACCCTGGGAAACCACAGCGGAATGCTTCTTCTGGCCTATCTGCCGCGGATCCTTAAAACTGGGATTAGAAGACTCCAGTTGGCGTTGGGACCAGATGCCCTGGTGAGCAAAATAATCTTCCACCATGTCATCATATACGGCCTGCGCCGTCTCCACTTTGTTCTGTCGAATCAAAATTCGCAACAGCGCAATGTATGCCGTAAACAGCAACGGGTACCGGTGGTGGGTTCCGGTGGCATCCTGGGGAAGATTTCGCTCTATCTGGACCCGCATGCGTTTGTACAGGGCCATAAGCTGGTCGAATTGACGGTGTTGACTGAGGGTACGAAATGCTTGGATATACAACGTTGTATCATGTGGTGCGTTGGATGCCAGCTGCTGTTGGATTCTATCGCTAGCGTCCCGTACCAATCCGTGTTTTAGGTAACCGCTTGTGATAATGTTTTCCGTATAACGGTCTGGGTGTAAATTGTCAGCATAACTATTACGAGGGGGTGAGACTACTTGGTAAAGAGGCACTTTACCCGTGGTGCTATCAGGGGGAGTTTCGCATTGTTTAACACGCGGCAAGACCCGATCAAGCCAAGGGAGATCCGATTGCGGATGTAACGCAAGTTTTTGCAATACTGGATGGTCCATGGTGCCTAGCACTTGGGTCAGGTGGGGATCCGTCATGTAATGGTAGAGGAGTAGCGCAGCATCGAACCGGTCATTGAGTACACACCCGTGGATCAAGGTGTTATAATCCTGACTATCCAATGCCAATCCGTCCTCGTGCATCTTGTCTAGCACTTGGCACACCACTTCATGTCGGTGGGCTTCTAATCCCATTTTTATCAAGGGATTGGTCATAAGACGGGTCAGCGGAACCTGGACGTGGGTCATATCCACTGTAAAGATATCAAGCATCGTTTCGAGAATATCCATTCCGAAATGTACAGGCTTTTCATGAATTCCAGAGGGCGCACTGTTGGCCGGATAGGTTGGCTGGGTGGATACTGGTGATTTATCGGTAGCAGTCTTTTTATATTTCGAAGAAGTGACACTTGAAGATGTTACATGGGTGCCGTACCGCATACAAGAAATCAGTAACAATTCGAATAGTGTTTGTAATTGCTCCGAGGAAAATATGGGTCGGTTTTCCCCAGAATCGGTTCCCATCGTGGCATTCCTCTTAAGCATCCAGGGACGTACAAAGCGACGGTACACAGCCAACAGCAATGGATGCTGATTGTGACGACTTAAGAGGGTCAACATCGGGTTGAGTAGTTGCAGATCCGGAAAAGTACTCCGAGTAGGACCTCGTCCAGTCTTATTCTTTCTCAAAGTTAGTTTACCACTGGAAAGGTGTCCCCGAGTGGGGTCACTTCCGTAATGCTTTTCCAAGCACTCCAAAATGGCCCACAAGCTAGCCCGATTTAACAGATTGTTTAACACCCATCGTTTTACAAATTTGTACGATGCTACCTCCACAAATTGGGTAAACCAATCCTGCGCACTTTTGATATTGCCCACCCTTAAATAACCACTGACTAACATCCCCAAGGCTTCCGATCGCACCGGGATACCCCGTTCCCGCGCCATATCCACCACATTACGCATGGCCAATACGTTCTTACGGTCGTGTAAAAATTTTAAGCGTCCTACTAACCGTCGGGCTAGGATCCGTTTGGCCTCTTGAGGTGTTTTCACATCCACAGGAGAACCTGATGGTTCAACACCCAAGTCTTGGTCAGCCACACTCTCTTTACCTCGTTGACGTCGCTGTAGGTTTCGCTGTTGGTGGTAGTGGAGGTCATTTGGTGAGGATGCTGGGATTGACACTAGCATCGAATCACCCCGGGCAGCGTTTGGACCTTCTCTCGCTCGGTCGAATACCCCACGTAATTCGTCTAACTCGCGCTGTACCTCCGGTGATCCCCATGGATTCAAAGAGGATGCGAAGATATGTTTTTGTTTAGAATAGGCAAACGACGTTGGTCGGTAGTGCCTGACCCGCATGAAAGATGGGGGTTGACCAGTCCGGCGGATCGCGTGCCTCCAAGTTGTAATATTACATGTAGCCATGGTTAAATGCGAATTATTCATTACAATTTTGACATTAGTATACAAAGATTTAACTATACAAAGGGAAACGTAGAAATGGGGGAAAAATGTGAATCGGTCAGTCTTTCCGTGTCAAATCAGCCAGTAATTGATTTCTATTAGTAGCAACTGCTCATCACTGCAGAGTTTAACGAATAGCTTAACCTTGGCATCTGGTGAATGTGTTCTCGAGTGAAAGAAGGGTCGGGACATGCGCATTTCCTAAGACTATGGCATACCTTATCTTCCGTGGTCATTTACCACAAATATTTATATTTATGTTGAGACTCTCAAATTTAAGCAAGTTTTATCACCTGAAAATTATCGCCGACATCATTGTCCATGCCCACCATAGATAATTCCCCTCTTTTCTTCTATTTAAACGAAATGTTAATAGAATTTCATTGAAATTCACTGTGATATATCTGAAGTTGGTCTACACCGAGTGTGGTACACTAATTTCCTTGGCATTCTAACATTCGAAAAGTATAGTGCTTTAGCCACCCATCCTATAATACAGACATGATCAGTTCCTGTTACTTGAAAATTGAGACATTCTAATGGTCTAGGAGATGGGCCAGAATGTATCCAAAGATTGACCATTCATCGACCACCCAACAGTCTCCCTCATAGGATTTCGCATTTCCAGGTCCAAGCGAAGTTTTGTAAAATAAAAATCTCACAAAGTACTTGAAGCAGTATCCTACTCTCCCAATCATGCAAGATTCTACTTCCGATTGTTTCTGAGTTTTGGAACAGGAGTGGAAGACTACATCTTCCAATGAGGATGACCAGCTCCCTCAAGATGAAGTTGATTTGATGGCCACAAGTCGGGATATCCCAGATGATGGTGTAACCACCCTTCAAGGCCCCCCCTTGTCTTGTGCTCCCAACATGGAGCCAATGGACGACCATTTATCTCCATGAAGATTGTTTTCATTTTGATGTCAAAATGCACTACGATTTTTTATTATGATTTTGTTGTTGTTCATGTGTTATATAAGGAATCTAGGTCAGGGAAACTCGAATCCCTCATGAATAAAAAATATGCTTGTTTAATTTTAAGATTTATTTACCTACTCATAGGTCGCCATTGTTTTGTTTGAGTGCCTTCTCGCATCAGTGACCAGAATCCTATTACACTAGTAAAGGAGAACCACAGTATATGAGTGATTTTTTTTCAACTATATAGAGATTCGGAGCAAAAATGAACCAGTTACAAATTTAACCAATAGGGTTTAGTGAGAGACCTACTCAATGCTGGCAGGTTTATCACTATATAGTTGAAAAAATATCACACATATAACTTGACCCACACGCCAGAAAGATTGAGCGATACAACGATATCACACGATGCAATATTCGCACAAGTCAGAGGTAACTTCAACCTGCTAAGACTACGTTTATTTCAACAAGGATATGAGTAGAATAAGATAGATAGATAAAAAATAATTTCCTTGCTAAGAACGGTTATATCCCGTTGGGGGGGGGGGCTAGGTGCCTCCAATAAGAATGAGCGACCTACTGGTCTGTACGCTGTTCCCCTTACTTGGACAACAATGTTTTGGGGTGTAACAATTCCACTATACTTATTTATTGCTGAGAATCCTCTCCATTTTTTACGATATAATCATCGAAAAAATCTTCGACAGCAATTGCAAACTCGTCGAGAATATCGTCTGCTTCTTCAGCACGAGAAATAAGACGCTCACAGAATAAATCTATAACAGAGGGGATATTAGATTTATAAACGTTTCTCGGTTGGCGATCTACTGCAGCTTTAACGACAGCAGATTCTTTCATAGGACCATGGGCACTTTCGTCACGACGAGATTTAGTTTTCCGCGCCGTTAACTTTTTTTTAGAGTTTGTTCCCGACGACGATGATGGCAGCTTGTCG
>JAOPJG010001013.1:0-13924 GCA_027478255.1 Dispira simplex | reverse complement strand
CCTTCGTATATCGGCGATATCCATTAAAAATGAAGTAAGTATCGTAGTTTATCGACAGACCTAGGCCTACGACGTTCTCAGCAAGACCAACCGCAGCTTACCGCCATCCATCCATCCATCCCGCCGATACTGGTATTGGTTCAGCATGCATAGGGCACTATGGCGAACTCACCACCACGGTTGGTTTTCTCAAACAATTCCCAAAGGTAGTATATGCAGGAACTGTTGGTCCGTAAGAAGCGTAGCATCGGTAACGCTTGGCCAAATATGTGTTTTCGTTGGCACATTCAGTCGTGAAGGTATTCTCGACGACTTGCTGGAAGTGGTAATGATGCACATCATTGCGATGGATGAGTTGCTGGGCGGTCTTAACTTTTAAGAATGTTCCCCCCCCGTAAAACTGGATCTCCCCCTCTTTGTATCGAGTAGCACTCCACGTGGTTCACTGGGTATGCCTTGGCATCTAAATGCCAGGGTAGAGTGTAAGGTGTACTGCTTTTCCCAGGTCGTGGAGGGAAGGGATGCACTAATCGACCAATGATACATGGCTGCAATAATTTTTTTAAAACTGGCGTAGTGATATATTTTTTTCCCTTTTGACTAACATGCTTATTTACTACCTACCTTGACATATTCTATGTGTTTGACGAACCTACGTTATCCTCACCCCATATTTAACCTATGTTCCAGGTTGGAAATTTGCTCCTTCTCCGGCTACAAGATCTACCCCGGTCGCGGGAAGACCTTTGTCCGTGGGGACAGCCGTACCTTCCGATTTGTGGGTTCCAAGAGTGAATCCCTCTTCATGCAACGCAAGAACCCCCGCAAGATCTCCTGGACCGTGCTTTACCGTCGTATGCACCGTAAGGGTATCACCGAGGAAGTGACCAAGAAGCGCACGCGCCGTACTGTCAAATACCAACGTGGCGTGGTGGGAGCCTCGTGGGATACCATCAAGGCCAAGCGTGAGCAGAAGCCTGAAGTCCGTGCCGCTGTGCGCAAGGAAGCCATTGAAAAGGCCAAGGCTGAGAAGAAGTCCCGTCAAGAAAAGAAGGCCGGAAAGCCCAAGCAAGCTGCTTAATTAGGACTACTTTCTCTAAGAAAGTACATGGAATAAAGAAACGTTTTACACTCTTGTGTCTAGTGTCGTCATTTTGAACTGTTGTTAAAATCTGCTGATGGGCAAAACAATGACATGACTTGGTGTAAGGAAATTTATTAGGCAGAATTTCGGCACATCCTTTGCAGTTCTGTTAACATCGCAGCATTACTTGAAAGTTTCAACGGTTCATACGGTTTGCATCCCCCTCTTTCGAGGTTCTACAAGTCCCGTAACGCCTCCTTGGTATCAACAAGCACGGCTATCAAAATTATGTTGGCTATCAACTGTAAGGACACACCGCTACTTAATAATGATCAACGATGAAAGTACTATTATTGGTTCCCAACTTTTCCAATAATCTGATATCTCTTTCATTCTTAAAGTGACAGTGTGGTTGGAAGCCAAGCCCGCCAGCTCTCAGCACCTCGCCATTATGCCTATTACAATCACAGCTTTATTACTCCATACTGGCCATGAAGTTCAAAGCTACCTCTTATTCTACTACCACTTGTTACACGGCTGGCTTTTATTAAATCTAATCTTTATGGTGAATTTTATTTTCTTAACCATACCTTTCGTAGCATATATTAGATTTTTCAAGTAATGAACAGCTCAATCATGACACAACATCCTGAGAACCCACCACCTAACCATCCAGTCTACGCGCTGGCCCAATCATCGACTAAATTGGCCCTCCTTGTGCGCGAAGCATTGGCAGTCGTCGAAGAGGCCCTGCAACGGTACAGGTAAGCCTGACTAAAACTGGTTTGGGTTCGTTGCCATTTGGTGTAATAATTCCCTGTACATGATGACATTCTCGTAGTGACTTTAATGGGAGGAGGCACTGTTCCTCTCTGAGGGAGGCTATCTCACCTATGAAGTAGAGCCGCAATGATGTATGGACCTGAAATTACGTTTCCAGCCTGGTACTATTCCAATAAGCAATGCCCCTGTCGAGACATGCGGGTGAAGGAATGCTAACCCATCGGGAGGACTCCGAGTAACTACAAAGTGTACTGATAAGACCCTCTTCCGTTTCCTTCCGGTATACAGTTAATGAACCAGGCGCCGCAATGCTAATTTCAATGAAAACCTAATACATGCACTGATCCTTTTTTTTTTTTTGCTTTGTGGGGTATATACCCTTTCTCGGTATATTGATGAACACCAACCGGGCGGTAACTCAACCCATCCAGTCCTGAAAAGGTGGCGGTTAGCTTCAACGGAGGCAAGGATTGCACAGTACTCTTAGAATTAGTCTATGCCGTTTTGCATTATCGATATCGTATTGCGTTACCGATCCTCACCATGTATGTGACAAGCCAGAATCCGTTTCCCGAAGTCGATGCGTTCGTCCTGGCTTCGGTCCAGCGATATAATCTAAAACTCGTGCAAACACAACCACCACTGAAAAAGGGTGTGACCTCATTTATGGCACAATACCCTCAAGTCGAAGCGGTGTTTATTGGAACTCGGCGGACGGATCCCCATGGTGTCAAACTAGGAACCTATGCACCCACCGACTGTGACTGGCCCCGCTTTATGCGAATAAACCCCATTATCGACTGGACCTATGATGACATTTGGTGCTTTTTACGTCAGCTGCGAGTGCCTTATTGCCCGCTATACGACCAAGGGTTAGTAGGTCCTATTTTAATAGTACCATTTAATAATGGATAGAGTACCTTGTGACACACTTCTGCTCACCTGTTGACAAGCTCGTTAATTCTCCTTCACTCACCTCTTATACTTTATTACTTTTGTTGCTGGTTTATTGATGTAATTGAACGATCCCACTACAGCTACACGTCATTAGGCGATGTGACCACCACGAAACCCAACCCAGAGCTACACAATCCTGATCAGGACTGTGGTTACGATCCCGCCTGGAAACTTCATGACCACGCCAGTGAACGCTATGGCCGGGGTCCATCCGATTCACCGTATATCACCAACGGATACCATTCCTGAGATACCCGTGAATTTTCGTGATGGGATGGCACTGGGGGTTTCCCTGTACAATGCAATAGAAAGAGGCCAAAAAATTTTTATAAAAAGGCGAGCAAATCTCTGTCGCAGCCTAACACACACGAAGATAATAATAATGATGCTGATTTATTGTGATTAATTAGGAATAAATATGGGTTTAATGATCCCATTTCGACCGCTTTACAGAAACGAAGCAGGGGATGCTGTGGCGCTACCTATATGAAAATATTACAGGAGGGAAAAGGTTGCATAGTATTCTAGCGTGTAGGTGTTGGTGGAAAGATGTGGTGCTTCGTGGACTCTGTGTCAATATAACCACCATTTGTTTATCTGGGACTGTGGTGTTCTGAATTTTTCATGCCTTATCTAGTATGTTGGGTTTGACATAGACCATTTAATTATCGATATGCGACCTGGGCATGTTGTGTTAGCTCTGTCAATTGTTTGTGTGGTTTTGGTAGCCGAGTAGAAATCATCGTGGGCTATGTTGGTTGCGTGGGCCTTCCCCTTCTCAATTTTATATGCATGGACACTTTTAAGCATGTCCTTGACGTTGATGCATTCGGCAGTATGGTTTCCGGTAAGTTTGTGCTTTTTTTGACAGTTTACAGATTCGGTTATCACTGTCTCTAATGCCCAGTGTAGGATCGGGGTTCAGCATTGCCGAAATAATGATCTAATAAAGTGCCATTTTTCGAGTTGTTTGTTCTTTGGGCTGATGTGTTGATATTCTCTAGGACCTTGTGCGATTTTTCCGATTCCCGTTTCAGGATTTAGTTCGTTACATTCTGCGACTGGTTTATGCAGTATGCTGTTTCTAATAGCCGGTGAATAAGATGCGTCCTTTTTTATGTCCCCGATCACGGGATAAGACTATTGCCACTTTCTGACTGACGATAATCAGCAGGCGGAACCGTGGCTGGAAACATTGATGTGATTTATCCATTCTTTAGTAACCCACTTTCATCCGTCTCTTGTTATCAACATTGCAATCTAATCACCCATATTATATCATGAATAAAATATTATATTAATGATGTATCCTAGCGAGCTAAGCTGATCACTACCAAAATAACGATGATATATAGGAATAGTGGTGCCATCCCGCACTAAAGTGGGGGTATAATAGTTAATATTAATGGGGTGAAATCCCCCCTCAAGTCACTATCCATTTAGGAAAATGGAAAAAAGTCACATATTTGGCCGAGTTCTCTTGGTGACTTTACACCACACCCACGTAATGGTGCTAATTAAATTTACCTCATATTTCCAAAAGGTGATCAACTCACTTCTCACCTTCACATCCCCTGCAGTTGATGCACTGTCACTCGTGCATCCATATTCTAAACAACTAGTATAAGCAAGACATGCGACTGTTGTGTTGGGTCAGGGGCGTCTTGGGAAGAACAGCCATGAAGCAAGGGGGAAATCCCACCAAGTGGAAATAAGGATAACTGGAGCGCTTGGCAGAAAAACTCGAACGATCTGAATTAGGATTACAGACGGTAGATTTGGGTACACCTTGGGAACTAGCCACGGATACCGGCCGTTGTCGCCAATGAGCTGGACGCTCTCTGGCATTGGAAACGGCGGGGTTGGCCTTCGGGGAAACGGAACGAGGCTGGGTGCGAGGACTGATCAACTGGGCCCACTGACTGACTAGTCGCAGGAATTTGGCAGTTCGTTGGTGGGCCGGAGCCTCCGCGGTGTCCAAGGAGGCACGGTGGGATAGTAAGGACGTTGTGGACGGTCTCCGGGGACGGCTAAAGCGTCGTTTGGAAAGTTTGGGGACGGATTGCACACAAACAAAGTCGTTCTCGTCCTTGTACATACACACAGGAGAGTGAGAGGTTGCCTGCTGGGTGGGTTCGAGTCCTGTAAAATTTATGTCAACTGCTGTAGGGGAAACCACGGGGTAGCCTCGGATGTCTTGTCCACCGTCGTAGGACGAAGGTAACATTAGTACACTGGTCCCCGACGAGGAATGGTTGGTAGCGGTGGATTCCGTGGACTGGACTGGGGGGTGGCGTTGTCTGTGTCGGGGTTGCGATCGTCGGGCAAACCAGCTTGTTCGTTTTTTAACCGGGGGCGACCGTGTCGCCAACGTAGATATTTCCGATTCCCCGATGGGGAGTTCAGCACTACCGTTGGCACAATGGTACTTCCCTTCGCGCGAGAAGGTTAACGGCGAAAGTGGTGCACTGAGGGGAGAATTCAAACAATCCTTGTCGGAAAGCGCAGTTAATCTCGGGGAGGCAGCAACAGGTGTAACGGATGAATCAGCAGTAGAACTAGTGGATCTCATCTGATGATAGGAACGTTCAATAGGCTTGGAAGTAGTATTCGGAGGGCCGGTAGGGTAGCGTAATTTATACTGGATACGAGAGGCGAAACTAGGTTTCGGTTTGTTGTCCTGTATAGCGTTCACACCGCGGGTGGGAGATAATGATTCAGAGCTGACTATAGTAGAGGATGCATGCGCCATGCAGGATGAGCTGAACACACCGGGGCTGAGTTTCGACAAATGAAGCTCATGCGGGGAATCCCCCTTGGCAGGGGAGAGTTCTTTCCCTCCCTGATCACGGAGTTGGTCAAACACATCAATAGAAGTTTCTTTTCGTGGAGAGGATCTCAATTCGCTGGAAAAACGTTCTGTGCGGCTCGATTTATTGATATCCAATCCCCACATCTTTATACGTCCGGAGAAAGTAGGAGTAAAATGTAGACAAGGCAGACGAGGTCGAGATGTAGTTTCTCCACTCGCATAGGATTCGGGTCGAGAGGTTGAACCTTTGCTCTTGGTTGATCCACGACAGGTTGAGTTCGGGGGTTGTTCATCACAGGCGTCCAGGAAGCCCAGTAACTGGTCGAATGATTGGGAGGAGGAAGAAGAAGTGTGTTTGCCAGTGCTAGAAGGTCTGCGACGCCGTATCGCACTACCCACTGCCCAAAAGGACAAGTAAGAACGGTGTGTTCGGGCTCGTTGGCGAATACGGCGAGAAATCCTACCGGAGGATACCAATACCGACGTCAAGGGACTTCGCAAGGAATACGACCGACCCCGAAGACGTAACCGTAGCTTAGGGGAATGTCCATTGGTGCTTCTCTCGGTAGAGTACGATTCTTCGATTGCACTTTGGCGTACACGGAAGCGAGCGGTTGATAGTACTTTGGTCGGTCGGGTCAGGAAAGACTCGACACTATCAACGGGGGTACGGTCAACTCCTACAGACGAAGGGGGATGCATAAACTGGAGAGCATTATCCACGAATTGTACTTGCGAACGACATGACTTACGTGGCTTGAGGTGTCCCAATTCCCCACTATGCTTCAAAGCCGAGCCTTCCGCCAGCGAAAGGCGATTACTGGCAGCAATGGATAGGGGTCGCTTGGACAACTGCAGCGGGGAGTCCCACCCGTTGGCCGAATAAATTCTTTCAAGGGATGGAATACGCCAACGTTGGAAACCGTCTCTGGAGGGAATAGCGCCCGGTAGCTCTGAACGTAGCAAAGGTTGGACCACATCGCCCGGTGCCCTAGTACTAACCCTATCGGGTGTAGTTTGAGAGACCTCACTGGCCATCAAATCACTGCCACTCCAACTGTTAACCCAGCGGGATTCATTCATCCCGCTATCTCCTTTGACCGGCTCTTCGCCCAAGTTAAGATATACACATTCGGCTTCGAGCCCTCCTACGGGGGTTTCCTCCGATGTGGCCTCGGGTAGGATGATCGGTGACCTAAAAACATCACCTGGTATCTCCCAAGGAATCGGTTGCTCCGTTAGCGACAACGCATCATGAGCCCCAGGGGGGGAACTCACCACGGCAGTTGTGCGACCGTTAATCAAAGTGTTGGAGAAGGTGAGTTCGTCTAAATCTTTTTCCCTGTCGTGGTTCACCTGAGTGGACATAGTAGAGCCGGCCCAATGTAAATAAAGCCAATGTTTCATTTTATGCATTCTCTCGCCGACCCTGTTGGATGCGGATACTTCCTTACTAGTGGTAGGTTGTGGATTTACTCGCAGAGGGTCCGGGGAAATTCGCGATAATGGACTGGTGTCTGGTTTGGGTTCACTAGCCGTGCGGACAGGTTCGAAACGGTCCCCTTCCCAAGACCTGCGATTAAGTACTTTGAAATGATCAGCGGACGTAGATTTAAACCAAGGGAAGCGTGCTTTGGCACGGCGAAGGAAGTGGGGTGCCGAAAGGGGGTTAGATTTGGTCGTTTTGGAAAGGGGCTCGGTAGAAGAGTTAAGTTGCATAGCTTGGTGCGACGACCAGAGAGGGCACGCGGTGTGTTGCTTTATATCTGTCATACGCCTTTCCGTAAATATCTTCGTTTTAATTTCTCGGTTTTGTGATCGGCCTATTCCTCCCTGAGTGAACTGGACGCCATCGGGTGGTCTGGGCATTGGAGCAATGTTTACATTGTCACTATAGGAACTGCTCGATGCGAGGTACGTTTCCCCTTTCGCGTCGCGCAGGGGGGTTATCGACACATTTCCAGAATATCGAAACTTGCCGTCGGTATGCATGGTTTGCTTTGTTTTTTTTTTCCAATATCCGATAATGTGATGTAAAGTATGATTTTCGTTGCAGGTTTTTACAACTCTCGCAAGGTATGGCAAGAAGTCACTTCCAAGGCACACTCCCCCGTACGTGGCCAAAAGGTGATATAATTAACCAGAAGAGATGACGCACAGAGATAAATGACTGAGTGGTGTGTGTAAGTGACAAATATTGTTGTGGACACTACTCTTCTCCAGTGTGAAAATGTAGACAGTGAAACATACACAAAATCTATTATGACCAAAAACACAAACACTTTGCGAAGATTAACAGCTAGGCTTCAAAGATGCTCGTTGACTATAACATACATTTTACACTAGTAATTTCGAAATATTCCAAAACTAGATATTATCAACACAAAAAGTAGACTGCCTTGTCAAGGTTTAAGCAATAGAAATAAAAGGTTACCACCCATTGAAGGGAAATGCTAAATATTAACGTTCTCAACAAAATAAAAAAATAAAAGTGATGGCAAACGAAAAGGTGTCTACCTGGTGGATATTCTCATATTTTCGGGAAAATCCGGTTTTTATATACAGCTTTCAGTAGCTGTATTAAGTTGCAATGTGGATGTTAACACCCCTGGTTACAGACACGTGCGTTTTGGGAAAAAAAATCTAATTTCGTGGCTAGCATTCACTCCATTCAGAACGCCCTCGCCGAATAACAGGAACATAGAGACACGCCCATGTTGCCCAAAAATATCATGCTTTTTTTTTTTTTTTTTTTGGTAACGTGGACAGAAAAAAAGGCAGAGGCATTGAAGAGCGCGATGACGGATGAGCCGCCGTGCATCATGTTGGAACGAAGCAAGCGGGGCCGGTAAATTCTAGAGTGTACAGTGTCACCCATTAAGGGGATACAGAATGTAACCTATGGTACTACCTACGTCAGATTTACTTTTGAGATATGGATGACAGGGCCTACAGCGATACCGTATTTTCCTGGTGGAAGTGGACCTCATTCCAAGTACAACACAGCTTTGGGATACCAATGTCAATATACGCTGTATCCGTTTTAAACATGTTCCATATTCTCCTAATATGGCTCCCGCAACAGTTCCTTGCAGGCCACCGATTCATCCGCCATTCTTTTGTCCCTGGAATAAGAGAATTGAGTGAATGGCAGCGACAGTGAAAAGAAATGGAGAGGAAAGCCAACCAGGGCCGTTGAGTGCTAAAGAACGGATAGGCAATCGGCCATCCCCTTTATCCATTCCGGCGGTTCACTGCCTCATTCTCTCCTTAATAACTAAATTTTGGGTGATGTTAACGGTTTGACTGTCGATTCACGCCCTTGTATACCCACTGGGGAGTTCATGAACATCAAGAAATACTCATGGCTCAGTTTCCTGTGATTTCTCACTACTTATTATGCTTCTACCAGTTCGAAAATTGAATAAAAACAATATCATATTTACTTTTTTTTTCTCCACTCGATGTATATCATGTTAAAACTATACCGTCCCCCTTTTTTATACCTAAATAAAGGAGTATGTCGCCGATATATTTGTTATCCGTTTGGTGGGTTTTGGCAATTCGTACTTTTATTGTAAGCACTTTGCTTAATTTAATCTTAAATATCCAGTGAATACATTCATATTCGATATCTGGGAGAGAATCGGAATTCAATTCTACTCCTGGTCGCGCGGACATTCAGTGTTTTACTAAATCACGGTTAGCCTTGTTAAACCCAACTGTAAATCAACGTGAATGAATAATGCCCTGCGTAATACGGATCAAATTGTCGAATGGTAAGAGCAATAAAGCGGGGTCCACTCATACCAAGTATGCCTTGAATTTATTTTTTTTTACCCGCAGTGGCGAGGTGTTTAGAATATTCGGATAAATTTCAACTTTTTTATCCCAGTAACACCAAAAAAAAATACGCTATACAACCTACTGGTCTCTTGATAAGCCTTAAAGTAACTCTTCCCCCCACGCTCAATCGAGTAGCATCTATCCAAGAATAATACCCCAATCGAAACGGGAAAATAAGAGCCCTCGTACATAAAAAAACATGCAGCACATCGTTGGCAAGGCGTATAACCAATTGCTGTAACAAATTAATATTTAGGCATCAACAGAATGGAGATAATTGACACCGTATTGGGTAGTAACTTTATAAAACATGGTAATTATAAGGCGAAGGAATGCACTGATTAGCGGTTATGCAGAGCCAGGATGCGATCACGAATGGTTCCCGATGTGGTCTTACATATCTCGCCATGTTCCTCTGGTTTCGTACACTGGCGTTTAGCACTGGAGTCCACATTATTATCGGAATATTTTACCCATGAAGTTGGCGGATCCCGTTTCCGTTTGGACTTGTTCACAATGGTGGTTCGATTGGGTGACCATAGTGCTTCGGTAGATCGCAACTGTACGTGCTTCATTTCCTGGAGCATCCGGTGCATGCATTCTTTGGGCTTGCCTTCAGAATCCTCCATCTGAGTAGCGAGTAAAGGAGGTGACTGTCGTTCAGTCCGTTTCGCTATGGTTGGGTTAGGGTTTACCGTCAAGGTTGGCTGGTACGCAGAAAAACGCTGACCAGAAGCTATTTGAAATTGGGCGGCCTTTCGCTTGATCGATTCCGCTAGTCCCTGGGGAAGCTTACGGTGGCCTTGATCCCGAATGCCATCACTGGTTCGTCTTGCTAAACCAGTTGAGTGGCTTTTGGTGGTCGCAGGAGCAGGAGGGAGTGGTGGCGGTGGCATGGGGCATTGTGAAATTGCTGACTCTGTCGGAAAATTGGTACGACTTTGCCTGTTGGTGATAGAATGGGGTACACGCTCAGTTAGTCGCTTGACCTTTTCCCGTAGCTCCCGCACCTCTTGTGCCAGAGACTGACTGACGTTGGATTTCACCGGGTCGGTGGTCCCTGGTGGTTTATCGGCACCATGCGATGGCACCAATGTATTGGATGTCGTGGACGACATATCATAGGGCGTTACCGCCGACGTAGAAAGGTCTGAGATATTACGGTAAGGATGCCCTCCTCCCGGTTTTTTATCACCTGATGGCCGAGTATACTCCGTGGGGAGTTGTGATAACCGTGGAAAAAGAATGGTCGGTTTCAATGCGTCCACTGGATGCGATGGCTCAGCGGCCAACGTCGAGCTCGGCAGTAATGGTGGTGAACTAGTACAAACGGGGACTTGGTGGCGTCTGCCATTTTGGGGGGACGGGGTACCAGGCACCGAACGCTTAGCGTCATCATGAGGAGAATACCGTGGAGGGTGAACGTCCGAGCTCGAATACCGTCGTGTTCGACGCTCAACTGGACAGCGAGGACGTTTGGAAGGTGGTTCATTCCCCCTGTCAGGAATCCCAGCCCGTTTTCCACCTATGCCTTGTTGTTGGCCCTCAGATATCTTGGGTAACTCTCCCCTTCGTGGTGGTGAGCCCCACTGGCTTAGGGTGGGACCATAAAAGGGTTCAATGTGAGAAGCAGGAGAAGGTACCCGGTTCCTGTTCGATTGGGTCGGTGATCCTAAAGGATCCTTGGCCACCATCGGCTCCGGTGACCCATGGTTCCTTGGAGATTTCTGGTCGGTGGGCGCACCATATACGGGTGAGATCGGCTGCAGGGGCGTCACGGACCATCGTCCACGGTAGCTATTCCGGAGTTTTAACCTACCAGTCGCCGTGTGAAGTGGTTGCCTGTTAACTAAGGAGCAGTTCTTCAATAATGTGGGGGTATGAAGATGGACTGCGCCCATAGGTGTATTGGGACGGCGGTTTAGCTCTACAGGTGAAGGTTTACTCTGCAGGACCTGTTTCCAGTCGAAAAATTTGTTGGTGATTGGCTGACCCTTTGGGTGGGGTTGAGAACGAGGAGACTGGTCGTTAGTGCAGTGGTGGGGAGTAGTACCGGTAGAAATATGTTCTGGACCGTTGAACACAGCGGGTAGGTGTGGGATAAACTGGGTCTGGACCGGTGTAAACATGGGAGGGACCTGTCGATCAGTCTGGGGCCCTGGGGCCACCGGAGAGCCTTGCTTGGAATCACTCTGATTTGTAGTATCGTCTTGTTTACCTTCCGAATTTTGAGATGTTCCGTTGGGGGAAACATGAAATACCGGCGATTGGGACACTGCGGGGCTACCGTAACCCAAAAGTTGCAGAACGGACGAAAACAAACTTCCCGGTCTTTGGACAGGGTTTGGCGAGTGTGTTTTACTACGGGCTGGAGGGGACATTATGGGCAGTCTCTAGCGGAGTACTGTATACTATGACTACATTCGAGTAATCGTAAGTGAATATCTAAAAGTAAAAAATAATTATACAATGGCAGGGAGGGTCAGCGGGCGGAGAGATAATCAGCCACCAGGTTTACACAGGCCACGACAGGCAGCAACCGCTTGTCTCTATACTCAACAACAAGAATATTGGGTGGTGCGAAAATCAAAACAATCGCAGGCACCACTCGTGGGTGGACTAAGTACATATCACGTGGTTGCCTTTGTGAGGATGAGCGACCACTAGTGAGTTAAATTGGCCAAAGGACCATAATCGCCACTCCAAACCCCGGTGGCCCCTTGTTTCCTGATGCATTCACCTCGTGTAACCATGGCGGTTACTCTGTTGGACGGACTTCGGGTGCTGAGGTAAGTATTCTTTCAAGGTATACTGCAGGAATATGAACAGGTGCAGTTATGAACCTTTTATACTGTTCAGTGGCACAACTATGTTACTTGTTCCCATTGACATCGTTTTCCTTACTGCCATAACTCTGCGTAAGTAATGGAAGGCCCAAGGAAGGGTCGTCGTCCTGGCTCTACCACTAAGCGTTTTCTAATTTGCCGAGTTACCCTTACTCTTTCGTTCGTTGCTCAAACTCCAGTTTTCTATGCGGTTTCTATCGCTCCTTCAAGGCGCTACGGTCCAAGCACCTCGACTCTATCCGTAACGCGGTGACCTTTTGGATTCTTTGGACGTTATACTGCACCATCGAACGGCCACTAGGGTTATTTATAATATGGCTCCCCTTTTCGAGTTATATCGAACTTGGCTGGTGGTGTATTTTAATTTTACAACCTCGATGGGCCATCACCACCGTATACCGGAGAGGGATTGTTCCCATTTTCCATCAGCACGAAGAATCCATTGACTGGGCTTTGATGAATTCGGGCGGTCTATGTCTTACCTTTACCTGGGGCGTGTTGTCCTCATATGTTGCGTCGTCATTGCACAACCTTATTCGCCTATCGCATCAGATATTCTTTGGACCTACAACTGGCAAAGGATGGGAATTCTCGGCCATTTCAAGTGCGTCAACTCCGCCCATCAACAGTGAGACGGGTGCTGCCTTGGTCAATGGGTCGAGTGTGCCAACCGAGGTATCTGGACCCATGGGAAAAATAGGGTACACGGCTATTAACAACATGGGCACATCGATAGTATTCAACTCCGAAAATCCTTATAGCAAGCATGTCAATGCATCAACACCTGAATCACTCGAAAGTCCTTTGTCGTACACCCGAAACATCACACCAGAACCACTTACATGGCAAGCCAGCAACAGATCCTCCCAAAGTGGTGAAGCAACGTCAGTCCAACGCCGTGGGGATTACCGGCGCCATCGTAACTCACCATCACGACCCAAATTAAGAAACACTCCCCAGCATAACTATAGTAAATCGTGTTCAGATGGTAAAGCCTTTACTCTTGGGCCCTCAAACCGCTATCAGCTTCGTGAAGGAGCTGTATCTACTCGGAAGTGGACCCACAAGACCCCCAATGATGAAAATACCGATGAAGCGCTGGAATGGCAGGACGATTCTGAACCGGTAACTATGAACATGCAACACGAAAGAGACGAGTTAAACGCCGCAATGACAACCGTTACGTTGAAACACACGCCACTTGCACCAATATCTCTTCTGCGAAACGTCGATCGTCGAAACTGTCAGCCAGCGACTTTGCCCACCACTATGCCATACTGCACTCCAAGGAAAGAATTAGTTCCCGCAGCTAACCCATTCCAAGGTAAAGGTCATCGACACAGTCTGCTGAATACTGCTGACCATTGCAAGCAAGGAGGAATACCCGAGGTTCGTATTTCTGAAAGTATAATGGAAAGAGTGTCGTGCAGTACCGCACCTAGCACCGACTTCCATGAGCTACCCACCAATTACAAACATGCAGATAAGTACGTGTCAAACAGCAGTTTGTCACCTTCCGTATCCTCAAGTGCGGAAGGTAGGTTTTCGGCAACTAGCACATCTTCTCCGAAACGAAAAATTCCGGCACGAGTCGGT
>JAOPJG010001012.1:0-13946 GCA_027478255.1 Dispira simplex | reverse complement strand
CTAACCAATAATGTTTTCTGAACAACCCATTCAACTTTGGCGGATTTATCCCTATATGGTCGAAAAACAATCAGTCATAAGGTATATAACCCACTGTCCAAACTATCATCAATGGAGAGGAACTTCGCTTCGGAAGCCATTGCTTACTTTATTGTTTATCCCGGTATACACTATCGCTTACACTCAGTTTATTCACCTTGTGCATACTATATATGCTTATCTACTATATACTGTTTACTCATTGTTTATTAAAGGCTACTGTTTATCCAATTTCCAATAATTTCAGTAAACAAATAGCCGAGGGTTAACTCCCCGAAGGCATTCGCTACCGGAGTTTACGCCGAAAGCGTAAATAAACTCTGTCCCACACTAGAAAAGAGGTGTAAACCCCCCCCCCCCCGACTATCTCTGCTTACCACCTTTCCTACTCTGAAAAATATTGAATAAAAAGACGAAAGTAGCAATTGATTCACTGCCCTCTGGTTTCTCGTCAGTGTCGTGCCATTGAAACTTGGACTATGAGTGGCTTTACCCTTGCAAATAGTCTTGGACCTATCGTTGTACACCTATCCAGCTAGGCCATCAGGTAATGGTTTGTCTTGACAGGTACATGTGTGGGTAGATGGGTTGAACCCTACGATGGTTTAATGTTCTACTTCTGGAACTACTTGGAACGATATTTGTACTACTACTTACACAGAGTGTGTAAACTTTTGGTCATTTTGTTGCTTAATTGGATTGCGCTTCTTTATGATTGTGTTCCCTAGAGTGTTCAACACATTATACACTGTTATAAGTTACCACACACCCTTTCTCCTCTCTCCCTCCCACTACCCCACTTATCAAACGCAGTCATGGATACGAACCCAGTCCCGAATCCGAAGTCTTCGACTTATTCGGACCAGTACATGGATCCCACATCAGAACCCTCATTTTCCAGTCATCCCAACGCACGCTCGGATGGGGACAGACAAAGCCTCTACGTGGGCAATTTGGATCCGCGCGTGACGGAGGAGATGCTTCGGGAAATTTTCCAAGCTATGGGCACTGTCAAGTCGGTCAAGATTATCGCCGATCGGAATCCCACCCACGGGGGTATGAATTACGGGTTTGTAGAATTCCTGGACTACCCTACGGCCGAACGGGCGCTGGGCACGCTGAACGGTCGCATTATGTTTGAAAAGGAAATCAAGGTTAACTGGGCCTTTGCGAATCATTCCTGGTATCGGGAGCAGGGGGTGTCCCATGGACACCACGTGTTTGTGGGAGATTTGGGACCAGATGTGACGGACCCACTTCTGCAGCAGGCTTTTGGCCCGTTTGGGAGTATGAGTGATGCAAGAGTGATGCGTGATCCGCAGTCGGGGAAGAGCCGTGAGTTTGGATTTGTGGTATTTCGTGAAAGAAGTGACGCCGAGCAGGCCATTCAGGTAATGAACGGACAGTGGCTGGGTAACCGAGCTATTCGGGTCAACTGGGCCAGCCAAAAGTTCGGTCGCGGCGGAGGACATATACAGGCCGGTAAACCAGGGCCCGCGGTGCAGAGTTACGAGGAGGTAGTGGCCCAAACTCCATATTATAATACCACCGTGTATTTGGGTAATTTAGCCCACAGCACCCCTCCCGAAAAAATTATCGAAATTATCCAACCTTACGGTTATGTTGTTAACACCCGTTTCCAAATTGACCGTGGATACGCTTTTATTAAACTTGATACCCACGAAAATGCCGCCAATGCCATCGTGTCACTGCACGGCATGATGGTGAACGGACGCCCCTTGCGTTGCTCGTGGGGTAAAGACCGGGCTGTCGAAGCTGCCGCCATGGGCACTGCGCCACCGGGGGTACCACCCATGTACGGCGGTAGCGCTACGCAGCCTTACACCCCGGCTGGCTATCCCTACGCTCCAGGATACCACCCTTCGGGTGGCAATGGTATACCAAACTTTAATCCACCTTCTCATGGCGGGCTCCCGCCAAACAGCGGCGATGGAATAGCCCCTTGGAACAGTGGCTACAATATTACGTATAATTCCGGTGTCTACCCTCCCTACTATGGCTACGAGTCGAGCAACACTTCAACCCCCACCGTTTCCTCGGTGATCGCATCCTCTGCATTGTCAGCTCCACCAGTGCACCATCCTGAATATTATGAACTACAGCAGCCACCGGCCTCTTCCTCTACATCAACGATGAACTTCACTGAGACCCGTTAGGCCTAGTAATATTGTTTTAATGTATCCTACTGTCTATCCATGATTTCATTGTATGAAAAAAGGGAGATCCAACGTGTGATTCGTGTCTGTTTACCAGTAACTCTCTGTGCGTACCTTACGTGTAGGTACTGGTAAACTCTTTTTAAATAAACTAAAAAACTTTATAAATATATAATATGCACTAAATTTCCGATCAGTGCTACACATATAGGAATAAAGTATAGGAATGTAGCGCACAGGCTTCTTAAGTCGGTAACGTGGAACAAAGGGGTTCTCGACACTGGAAAAAAACTGATAAATGAATGGCTAAAGTTTGAATTCAGAATATCATCCAACAGCATTAGACAACATTCATGATAGCATCTTGCGAAGTCGAAAGCACATGGTCCGCACTAGTCTGAATAATACCCCAGGCCCGGTCTACGGTTTCCTGGGTGGTATTGAACCCACAAATAGACATACGAATAAAGGTCTTTCCATGAAGGTCGCTTTTGGTAACAAAAATGCCCGACTGGTTGATGCGCTCATACAACACTGCGTTATAACGATTGGTGATTGGTTGAACCTTCTCGGATAAAGCCCCATCAGTTTCATTATCAATCGACTGGGGGACACATGTGGTGGGACTTAAACGCAATCCAACCAAACTAAAATGGACCGTGTTTACCACCTCGAACCGGGGGTCTTTTTCTACAGCGGCTTTCATATTTTGGGCCAGTTGGACGTGGTGGAGAATATTAGATTGTAACCCAGCTTGACCGTACGAGCGGAGTGTAAACCATACCTTGAGCGCCCGGAAACGGCGGCCCAGGGAAATTTGGTAGTCATCAAGACTCTCCACCAATCCCTGGTCGAGTTCTTTGTAACGAAGATAGTAAGGACGGATGCTTAGCGCATTGGTGATGTCGGACCGCTTTTTCACAAACAAACATGAGCAATCAAAGTGCACCAAGAGCCATTTATGAAGGTTAAAATCAAACGAATCAACATCTTCGACTCCGGCTATGTGGTGACGAAATTCGGGACATACCATGGCACTCCCCGCGTAAGCAGCATCCACATGTACCCAAATACGAGGGGTGGCACCTAAATACCAGGGTATCGGTTGGAATAAAAGTAGAGTAGAGTAGAAGGATAAGATATTTCCCAAAAAAACAGGAGATTCATCGTGGTTAGTTTACCATTTCACGGATACCAAAGTACCAAAGTTAACATTAACTAGCGAAATAGATGATTCCCAAGCGTTTCCGATGTATCCTTTGGATATCAACGAGGGTGTACTTACATGCTTGAACAATTCCAGGAATATTATCCACCGCACCAGTAGATGTCGTGCCAATACTCGCTGTAACATAGAAAGGGATTAGACCCGCTTTGATGTCTTCCTCAATGGCCTTTGCAAGGACGTCCGCTTGTAATACACAAGTATCGTCAGTGGGAAGAATATGGCATTTCAAGCCCAGGATCTTGGCCGCCTTTTCTGTACACGAGTGGGTCTAGTAAAGTGGCAAAGGTGCACCATGTCGAATTCCATACAGTCCGCAATAATAAAATATCGAATAGGTGGATTAATGATAATTTCAAAATAATGCCCGAATTCCCTATAGTGATCAAAAAAGCAACAATGCTACATATTTCTTTGCGATTATTTTGGAACACTTACCTGATCTGAGACGTAGGCCACGAGTTTATTGACAATATCCTTGGACTCTAAGTTTTGGGTTGCTTTGATGTGGTTCAGCATTCTCTCACGGGCAGCCACCATGACCACAAACACCGCGTCGCTTGCCGATCCCTATGGTGCAGACAAAATACGGACGATAGAATCCAGGGATCGAACACATAACACAAATCAATATATTCTGACATATAAGTAACCATGTTGCCTTGGGTGAGTTGTAAACAATTAACCATTATGTAAAAATATCACCTCATATAATGCTATTGACCACATTAGCATACGAGTACTTACCTCAATAACACCGCCACCTTTTCCTTGGGACTGGAATTCTTCACCCAAACCGATTAGCTTGGCTATCCAGTCCATCATGACGCGCTCCAGTTCGGTGGAGGCAGGACTTGTAATCCACTGCGTCAAGGAAAAAAAATCAGAATCGTTTGCCGAGTGAATATTAATAAACTATTTGTTTTGTAATGAGTGTGCTAATCCATCGTTACTGGTAAATAATACTAGTGTGGCAGGTAAAGCCATGGTTCCAAGGAGCTTATCCCAATTTATATAGTCCTGAATTGAAGACCGCCAATGATATTATCACAAAGATGGTCGTTAATGTTATATCCCCTTCCATTACTTAGTGTCTATTTGCAATGGAATGATGACAGTTATACTTACGCTGAAACCCAAGGTACCGAGCATTGTACAGTACATTTCACCTAGGAAAGAAGGGTAAGAAAATGCCGACGGGAAGTAGGCAAAGAAATTGCCTATGTCGAAATTGAAATCATTCAATTAGCGGTGATATCGTACATTGGTGAGTGACATATATGGTCCATACGTTATTGCTAATCAGTGAGGGCTACATTTTTTTCAATGGTCACATTTCCGAGTGTAACTTTAAAATGTGTGATTTTTTTTCAACTATATACAGATTAGGAGCAAAAATGTACCAGCTAGGAATTTAACCAATAGGGTTTAGTGAAAGACCTACTCAATGCTGGCGGATTTTTCTCTATATAGTTGAAAAAAAACTACCCAGATGGTTTTCTATAGGTTTTCCAGTAATAGGTAAACACAAGCGATGTGTAAACTCAGCTCAAACGTTCGATTTACCTGATTGCCAATGGGTAATTCCGGGCATGATCTTATCGTAAAAGTCTTTCATAATGATGTCGAAAGTCTCTGGGGATTCGGGGGCTTCATCAGGAAGTAGAGGACGGAGGTAGTCGGGTTTGACTTGGGCAATCACTGGTGAGTTTAGCACACATAATAATCAATCGAAACAGTAAAAGATTGTGGAAGAGTTAGTGATCATCGGCACCATTTTCATTACGTGAACAATTGCCCCGTTCGCAGTGACCAAATAACCTGTAAATGAATATTCACGCATCTTCTAGCCAGGTAGGTAAGCGTTGGATACACGCAGGGTTGGCCCATAGTCGTTTCTGCAACTTTCCCATGTGGTTTTACAGCGTTTAATTGTCATCCCATCTCCCCACACTCAAACTTCTCCAAGTAAGAGAGTTGCAGCCTATCATTCATTCAGCCCAGATATTGGTACTCACCAGGATAGTCGTTCACCTCTTTCATATACCGAACCACCGCGTCGACGGCTTCATACCCGTGCTTGCGAAATTCATCAGCGTCCATCTTATTTTATATCAATCATGAAACGAAGTTAGTCAAAAGATAGTTCAAATCCCTTAGCCAAGACAGACATATGTGATTATTTATATTATAAGGAATTATCTAGCAGAAAGCCTAGAAAGTTAGGTAAAAGTCGAACTTGACAGTTCGTTCCGATCGGAGTAGGAGGGACTCAGGTAAAAGCAATGTGAACCTTTACAAGGCCGTGGGATAAACCGGCAAGCACGGTCAACAGCCTTACATCCATGTGGGAAAGTGCACCAATGTGGCTCCTATTGCAAATACACTAACATATGGTGTTGACAGGTGGCTGATGAGCTTGCCGACCGACAAATCATGTAGAAAATGCAGAGATAGTTGGTGTGACCACAAGAGTAATTTGGTATTCGCTGGCAATGCGTCATAGAACTTTTCAAAACCAGTATCATGCATACTATCACATCAGTACTGACAATTGTAGACATTGTCGTGGAGTCAGTCTTACGGTCCCTCTTTAGGTGGTGATATGTAAAAAAATTATTATCATAACGGTTTCTCACCTCACTTTCCACCACTTCATCTTCAGAAAATGCTTTATTAGGTACTCTAAGCGTTGTCCCATACGACATATTCAGGATCAACGTAAAACTGAGTAGCTGCAGTATACTACAGACAGACTAGTCGCCATCATGACATAACAGTGTATGCTCTACGATTTGTGAGCGTAGGCTAAGTGACACTTTATATATGTGAGGCGCTTACATTTGCATTTTCCTTCCGAATGTTACCTCGGTCTCTGTCAGATTAAAGTCGTCCCTTGTAAATCTTAACCATAAATATAGTACCAGATATGTAAACTATACTGAAATGTTTCTTCGGCCGTGAAGAATATCGGTAATACATACCATTAGTATTATGCACATTATGTAAACTTTTGAACAACACATAAAAATAGTTCCTAAGCTCACTGCATTAGAATCCACAATTTTATTATATACGTCAAGGTTAAATGATGTGGAATCAAGGGTAAATAGATATTATCTTTTCTTCCCTCTATTTCTACTGTTACCCCTTGTTAATAGGAATGTACACTTCTTGGTTTTACCTTTAAATCTTTTATTTTCGTTGGGTTAGCCTACTTTAAAAGTCATTTACCATGTCCCTTTCACCCAAATCACAACACCCCATACCCACCATTACCCCAATCTTAATTCGGCACCACGTTTGGATTCATTTTGAACTCGGCCGAAACCCAATCGAAATCCACAAAGCTTTTCAGGGTTATTATGGACAAGTTTATCCTTTGCATGTGATAGTGTGCCATTGGTACAACAAATTCAAGGCGGGCCATTTGTCATTCGAAGATGAGCACCGCACAGGACGTCCTTCCTATGAGACCTACGAATATAAAAGTGACACCATTGAACAACTAATTAACAAAGGCCCCATTTTGTGACCCTGAGAGTGCTTGCAAGGGAGGTAAAGTCTTCCATGGGTGATGTTTGGAATGTCCTCCACAACAAGTTGCGTTACCATTCATAACTTAGTACTTGGGTTCCCCATTCCCTAACATCAGAGTTGCAGAGTGACCGCGAAACATTTTTCCTCAATTTCCTTGACTGTTTTCAGAAATCAACCAACTCTCTTGTGTATAATATTGTGACGTGTGATGAAACCTGGGTTTACCATAATAACCTCCAGACTGGCACTGGTTGAAAGATATGGGTGCCAGAACACCAAGGTCAGCATGACCCAATCCCTGCTCAGCCACAGTGGACCTCGAAGCCATGAAAAGTTTTACGAACTGTGTTCTTTAGTAGGAGTGGTATAGTTCATACTGTGTTTGGTACTGGTAACACTAAGGTCAACAGTTCTTATTACATAGGGAATTGTGTCAAACCAATGGTTAAAGAATGGCAGAAAACACATCCGAAGTCACCCACTTCCCATATCATCCTTCACCAGGATAATGCAGGGCCTCATGTTTCTCACCGTAGTAAGGCCCATATGGACGAGCTTGGACTCCGACTACTTAAAGCACCACCCTACTCTCCTGGCCTTACACCATGTGACTTTTGATTGTTCCCACGTATCAAGAAAAAGCTGGAGGATAGAGAGTTAGAAAATGGCGATGAGATTTTAGGGGTATGCAATGAAATCCTTGGTTCCCTCCAACGAAGTGATTTTCACAGATGTTTTGATGAGTGGTTCAAGAGGGTGCGCACAGTACTTGACAGCAATGGTATTATTATTAATAAATTTGTGGTTCTTATATGGGCTTTAAGAATCTTATTCGGAAATTGGTACCTAGTGATAATTCAGAGTCTGCTAATGATAATAACGTGAGAGTGAAAGAAAGATCGAGTATACGAAAGTAGATATATAATATATGGTTGGGTTGATTCGTCTAAGGTAGCTGCTTTCGGATTACACAATCAGCCTAATCAAAAGGCACTCTGCCTAGAGAAAACGAGCTGGAGTTTTCCTATATGCCCAATTCATTCTCCACATTGTTATCATTGCTTCACAAAGATCATACACCCACCCACTCTTCCTCTACACCAATAATAATCTTTGAATGGAGAGCAACCCCAAGACATGTGGACGTTGAGAAAAGAAATTTTAATGAAAGTCAACGTGGCTTTCCATCTGCTCTCCCCTTATCACCCCACATCAGTCACGTTTGGGTATCCGCACTCTGTGTTCAGATGCGGCTTCTCATCTCTAACAGTTCACATGGTAATATTTTAACTCAAAGTTCCGTTATACCTAGGGTTAGAGATAACTCCGAAAGTGATAACCCGAGAATTTCCAATTAGCCAGCACTTGGAGAGCACTTTTCCGAAAATCTTAGCAATGGCTCAAGTGATTGTAGTCCCATTAGATGGTGGACCTTAACTGTAAAATTTAATTACAGAATGTGTTTTTGTTGCTACCCCAAGAAAAAAATAGCTTCCCGAGAACGTATACTCGTCTTGCTCAGCTTCCATCTTCCCAAAAAGGAACTGCGGAGGTGGAAACCACTGTCTGGATACTCCATGTTTAAACAGGGCAATGACAAGGAAAAAAAGTGAAAATATGCCACACAAAGAGGAAAGGTATAAACGAGCTAAACACTGGAATACCAAGGTCAGACAGGCCGTCCACAAGCACCACCGCCTAACCAGCTGTTGTAAACCAGAATGCATCCTATATTACGTAATTTAATAATTGTCGCTGAGTATTACTTCTCCTGGTATGCCTGCACTAGATAATCGCGGTCTGGTGAATAATAGACGGGTATACTTTATCACCGGTCCATGCCCAACGCATTAGGCATAAGCGCCGTCCACCCCCGAGTCATGGAATGATTATTCCACCTCCTTCCGCACGTGATAGCTACACTTATATCCATTTTCATTTGTTTCCCCTCGTTGACAAAGTCAACTTCTCCCTATAAAATACATTCCCAACTGAGAACATCTCACCCAACCTATAGCTCATTTTATTACTCTTCCCGTCCATTTTAAGTTTTATCACACTTCCCACATATCTAGGAATGAATAGGTCTTTCTAACCAACCAGTGTCTGACACCCAAAAGCAGAAAGTTGTTCGACCTTAATCGTATGTTCACCTTATAACTATAGCCTTCAAGTTTTTTCTACACTTACGAAATGCGAGGCCCTACAGTATCCTGCTGATCGATGTGCATGAATCTAAGCAGTTCTATACTTGTACTTCCTTCCCACCCCAATCATTTGTGTAAAGTAACTGTGTGAGGAGTACCCATGGCTGAGCTTGGCATCGTCAGTAATGACTATGATGTGAAGAATACCGGCTATATTGACGTACAATACCAGCCTCACTTTTTGCACCTATCACGGTCGTCAGGAGATTGTAGAGGATGTTACTTTTGACAAAATTTTCAAGTAGCACCACTTTTAGAGAGCGGAGTCAGACCTAGAAATGTGAAGTGAAGTACAATTCCTCATATGAACAATCCGCAAGGTTTAGTAAATTTTCTTCGGGTTAAAACTGAATCCAAATGGTCATTGCTAACGCGACTTGGGAAAAGCTACAGGAATAGCAACTAGTCGGTTAAAGAAATTTACACACGGTGAAACACAACTTCGAACGTAAAAACTCGATGAAAACAAAAAAGGGAAAGTTCTAACCAAGAAGTATAAAAGAATAAAAAGTAAACCAATAAAGGTCAATATTTCAACGTGCAACTAGCGTTGTTGTGTCAACCGCTCTAGTAATATTAGAGAGAAAGAAACTTAAAGTGGATAGGTTGTATAGCGTAAAAACGATAGCAAGGAACGCGACATACAGCATCTTCAAGTCAGTAGCCTGTAAAAAAATGTAATATGCTTACATCACTAGAAATATACTTCTCCAGGATTACCAGGCCTTTTAAGCATCATTCATGACGACATCTTGCGAAGTTGAAAGCACATGGTCCGCACTAGTCTGAATAATACCCCAGGCCCGGTCTACGGTTTCCTGGGTGGTATTGAACCCACAAATAGACATACGAATAAAGGTCTTTCCATGAAGGTCGCTTTTGGTAACGAAAATGCCCGACTGGTTGATGCGCTCATACAACACTGCGTTATAACGATTGGTGATTGATTGAACCTTCTCGGATAAAGCCCCATCAGTTTCATTATCAATCGACTGGGGGACACATGTGGTGGGACTTAAACGCAATCCAACCAAACTAAAATGGACCGTGTTTACCACCTCGAACCGGGGGTCTTTTTCTACAGCGGCTTTCATATTTTGGGCCAGTTGGACGTGGTGGCGAATATTAGATTGTAACCCAGCTTGACCGTACGAGCGAAGGGTAAACCATACCTTGAGCGCCCGGAAACGGCGGCCCAGCGGAATTTGGTAATCGTCAAGATTCTCCACCAATCCCTGGTCGAGTTCTTTATAACGAAGATAGTAAGGGCGGATGCTTAGCGCATTGGTGATGTCGGACCGCTTTTTCACAAACAAACATGAGCAATCAAAGTGCACCAAGAGCCATTTATGAAGGTTAAAATCAAACGAATCAACATCTTCGACTCCGGCTATGTGGTGACGAAATTCGGGACATACCATGGCACTCCCCGCGTAAGCAGCATCCACATGTACCCAAATACGAGGGGTGGCACCTAAATACCAGGGTATCGGTTGGAATAAAAGTAGAGTAGAGTAGAAGGATAAGATATTTCCCAAAAAAACAGGAGATTCATCGTGGTTAGTTTACCATTTCACGGATACCAAAGTACCAAAGTTAACATTAACTAGCGAAATAGATGATTCCCAAGCGTTTCCGATGTATCCTTTGGATGTCAACGAGGGTGTACTTACATGCTTGAACAATTCCAGGAATATTATCCACCGCACCAGTAGATGTCGTGCCAATACTCGCTGTAACATAGAAAGGGATTAGACCCGCTTTGATGTCTTCCTCAATGGCCTTTGCAAGGACGTCAGCTTGTAATACACAAGTATCGTCAGTGGGAAGAATATGGCATTTCAAGCCCAGGATCTTGGTCGCCTTTTCTGTACATGAGTGGGTCTAATAAAGTGGCAAAGGTGCACCATGTCGAATTCCATACAGTCCGCAATAATAAAATATCGAATAGGTGGATTAATGATAATTTCAAAATAATGCCCGAATTCCCTATAGTGATCAAAAAAGCAACACTGCTACATATTTCTTTGCGATTATTTTGGAACACTTACCTGATCTGAGACGTAGGCCACGAGTTTATTGACAATATCCTTGGACTCTAAGTTTTGGGTTGCTTTGATGTGGTTCAACATTCTCTCACGGGCAGCCACCATGACCACAAACACCGCGTCGCTTGCCGATCCCTATGGTGCAGACAAAATACGGACGATAGAATCCAGGGATCGAACACATAACACAAATCAATATATTCTGACATATAAGTAACCATGTTGCCTTGGGTGAGTTGTAAACAATTAATCATTATGTAAAAGTATCATCTCATATAAAGCTATTGACCACATTAGCATACGAGTACTTACCTCAATAACACCGCCACCTTTTCCTTGGGACTGGAATTCTTCACCCAAACCGATTAGCTTGGCTATCCAGTCCATCATGACGCGCTCCAGTTCGGTGGAGGCGGGACTAGCGATCCACTATCTTACACAATATTAGAAACCGTTAATAGTATGTAATTTAGGCAGCGTCGCATAACATGGGTGTGTTAGTTATCAGATATACAAAACAAGAATGGCACAAAAGTGGAGCCCAATTCATATAGTCCTCAATTTGGCGACTTCCAATGACACTGTGGCGATGTAGGGTATGTAATGGTACATATCTTCCCTTTTCCTACACTCTATTCGCAACGAAATGGTGACAGCTATACTTACGTTAAAACCCAAGGTGCCCAGCATGGAACAGTACATCTCACCTAGGAATGAAGGGTAAGAGAATCCCGTCTGGAAGTAGGCAAAGAAATTGCCTGTGTTGAAATTAAAATCATTCGAATATTGGTGATATAGCGTATTGGTGAGTGGTCAGTATAATCGATATGTCCTTAGCAAAAATGTCGGATTTTTCAACGGCCACGTTTTCGGTTGTAATTTCATAAAGTTTATCCGAATCCTTTTTGATAATATATATTGACAAAATAGCATTGACAATATGTCCACCCAGCTCAAAAGTTTATATTTACCTGATTGCCAATGGGTGATTCCGGGCATGATCTTATCATGAAAATCTTTTATAATGACATCGAAAGACTCGGAAGATTTGGGGGCTTCATCAGGAAGTAGAGGTCGAAGATAGTTGGGTTTGACTTGGGAGAGCACTAGAAGGGGGAAGGGGTTTACCATACATAATAATGAGCAAGTGGTACGAATACGTGCCGATGTTAGCCTTTATTTGTGATATTTGTATCTCATGGGCGATGACCGATGATTGCATTCTCAGTCACAGTCTACCTCCCTCACATTAAAACTCACACACCTTCTAACCAGATCGATAAGTGGTGGGGTGTCACCAGGTATGTCAACAATGGAACATGAAGCTTGAACACAATATTATACATCAATAAAAGGTCACTCCATCTCATTCACGCTAGTTTTATCATAACATGCTGAGTTAGGTTTAGTTCCGATATGGGTACTCACCAGGATAGTCGTTCACCTCTTCCATGTAGCGAGCAATAGCCTCGATGGCTTCGTGCCCATGTTTGCGAAATTCGCTGGAGTCCATAGTTGTTTCTGTCCTAATTAATAAATAATCAAAAACGTAACAATTAAATGTAAAAAGATCCGAGTGTTTTACTGTATCAGTATGTGTGAAGGATTAGATAAACAGTAGCCTTTAATAAACGGTGGGTAAACAATATAGGATATGCACAAGACAAGTAAAACAGAGTGTAAGCTAAAAGGTAAACTAAGATACACAATAAAATAAGCAATGTCTTCAGGAAAGAAGCTCTCTATTATCAGTGATAGCTTAATCAGTGAATTATATACCCCATAGATAAGGGGACAAGTCACGTGAAATATTAACAGTATGAAAAAAAAATCGCCATAAGAAAGTTAGGAGTCAGTAACCGTCACAGTAGGGTGGGTGCATCCATTTTAAGTAAAGGTAGGGAGGGGGTGTTAAGGAACTGATTCACCCTTTACTAGAGGGTACACCAGTTAGCAGGAACAATGGCGTGTGATGTGTGGGAACAATGGGCACCATGATTGGTAAATAGTGGGTGCAGAGTAGGCTCGTGATGTTAGCATGTGGTTGGGTAATGCTGGTTTGCCCAGTAGTATTTTTTTATTGGGGCCGGAGCGCTTGCCCGACCAATTAATTCTTGGCGAAAGAGATTAGACTGGCCCTGTTCTGGCGGGTACCACCTAACATGAGCACCTTAACGATTAATGGGGACTAGAGGTGCCCACATTAAAACTGACCTTGCAACTTTTGTCTGGAATGTGTGCTAATGAAAAAGGGTAATTTATACCTATTTACATTTGTGCATTTATGCACATTTTGAATATACTCATAAACAATAATAAACCACTACAAGTCAAGCTAAAACTAAGAATAAAGCGGGAACAAGCATTACTGTACACATTGGTAGTGTACTACAGTGATCATATGATAAATTTGGGTGAAAGAAAGTGAGAAGGCTGTAGCTGTGATATTTAGTATCTGTAGAACGACACCATTTGGGTAGTTTTTTTCGTCTATATAGCAATTTAGAGAAAAGATGTACCAGTTGCTATTTAACCAATAGGATTTTAAGAGAGACCCATTCAATTTCGGCGGATTTTTCTCTATATAGTCGGAAAAAAATTACCCAGTTGGTTTCACCAATGGAAGCCTGATTATTTGTCACGTTATCCCTTCTATCATGGGAAAGACGGCTTTCAAAGCCGCGACTTGCTTTATTTAGTAATATTTTCA
>JAOPJG010001011.1:0-13971 GCA_027478255.1 Dispira simplex | reverse complement strand
CTTTTTATAGCCAGAGGGAGGAAAGCGTGTAGAACTGCAGTGGATGCCGACAAACGCTGACTTGATGTCACACGTTGGCAAGTTTACCGCAGAGGGAAAATAGAATGGGACAAGGAGGTGAAAACCCGCCACTATGCATCGATAGTACCCTCCACCAACCCGACGGTGGGGTGGGTAAATGAGGCCACGGAAAGAAATAAGGGTACCGACTGTTGTTACGCTACAACGCCCTGTCCGGGAGTAATAGATAAAATAGGTCGAGACAGGACGCGTTCGCTGGTTGGGAGCCTTTCAACAAGGTATCACAGAACAAGGCAGCAAAGTGAGGAGGTAACGACCAGAATTATGCGGTTCGAGTGGCTATTATTAAGAATAAAAAACAAGAAATAGAACAAGCGGGTCCAATCCAAAGGAAAGTGAGAAATGAACCTAATGAAAACACTACAATATTAGGGAAGTGGTCGACGATATAAATAGGTTAATGCCCGCAGAATACATAGCCGATGCTATTAGGGACCCTAATTTACAACACAACGGGACGAGTAGAAACCACGACCGCCAAGGAGGAGTGTGACCAAAAAGTGGCGCAGGACAATTAGCACAAAGCGGGTGGTAGAAGTCGACACCAGTGCGCGTTCTTCTATACAGCGAAATAGAATCAGTTCACTCACGTCGAATAATCGGAATACGCGGTACGTTATATATAACGCTGATATAAGGGAATAACAAAGTCAAACAATGGAGAGGGTGGAAAAAAACAAGGGCTCGGCTTTCACTGAATATGATTATAACCCCTTGAAAAAATATAATAGCCAGAAAGGGAAAGAGAGGATGCTGGGCAAGTGGTGAATAATAAATAATAGGGTAAACAATTTACCACTTTGAGAAGGTGGCAACAATAACAACAATGACCACAAGAGAATAGGCTGAGGGAAAAATTAGAAACCGAAGAGCTGGGTGATGAGCGTGGTATTTATATGGAGATTATGCATACAGTCTGAATACACTCTGGAAAGAGGGAGGATTCTTTCTAACCGTGTAAGAGTAAAGCAAAAAAAAATAACACAGCACCAATTCTAGAGGAGCTTTGGGCTAGCTTTTCTTGTTGATAAGTTATAGTATAGTCCCTATTTCCTTTCTCTTTTGAATACAGTTGTTAGTGCTCAGTGGAATTGAGGGGGTGGGAAAGCAGAATGCATGTAGTGCCACAACCGGTATAATTATTCCAACGTTCACTTTTACGTGCTCCAAAAAGCTGAAAAACCGGAAAAGTTACAACAGAAACCCAGGGGGAAAGTGCGAGTTGAGCAACACCTAATCTTGCAGTGATGTTGGCATTTTCAGTGGCGACATTACAGTCCAAAACAGCTAAACAACACTAACAACAAAGATAATAATAACAACACGCTATTATGAAAATGCCGCCTCATTCAACTGGCCAGATAGACTTGTGTCAGTATTTCAGTCACCATGTTCTGTTGGAGGACAACTACAATGTGAATAATAGCATGGCCCAATGTTACTGGTACACGCAAAGGTGAATCCCCATCACCTGGAGTCACATCCATCTTTGGTGTCGATCTCACCAGTAGAAGTATCCTGTTACTACCAATTGGTTCGCGTATGGATGAGGTAGTCATGGTATTTACTAGATGGCAACCCTTGGATCAGACCTATTAAAACATGGAGATTACTGCTTTGCTCATTTATAACCTGGTGTCCTTTATAAGCAGTGATCTACACGATAAAACTCGGACCAGAGAGCACAGCCGTTTAGTGACGTGTCACATTGTGGAAGAAATCGTAGTAGCAGATTCCCGCACTCTGTACTCTGCAGACCTCCTGGCTCCGTTCTAAGCCACACTCAACCATCCCACCTCAAGCTCAATATCTGTTCGGCTGCTTCTATTTCCGTATGGTTTCATGGTTGTCCCTGATTGCCATCGCCTCCTCTTCCTGTTTGCTTGTTTTGCATTTCCATTTTCAACCACACCGTCACCTTACGTACGGGCTATTTTGTTGTTCTGGAAATCAATGTGTACAAAATATCTTGCAAATGTAAACATTACCCTGTGATAATTCTCAGACTTGAGCTTTGATAGCCAATTCAGAAACAAAGATACGCGCTCTGTTTTTTATAAATAAAAAACATACCATGTAGTGCTTACCAGGGAATATCCTGCTGAGAGGCGCTGTGTTTGGTATTTTGTTTAACTGGGGAACAGCGAATTGATAACCAGACCAATGCTGAGTTTCGAATAACCCCTCTAAATGAAGAATAAGTTACCGAGTATACATCCAAGTATCCAGGTTAAAATGACACGGTTGTATTTACTTAGCCTGATGATTTCCTTCAGGGCTCCTTTAGAAATCCGCTCGTCTTGAACCACTCCCGGAGTTCCCCCCTTTATTTCCTAACACGAGCCCGGCAACTTGCCGCTGATAGTGTAACTTGGCATTTGGAAGGGACAGGAGGGAAGGGTGGAGTTCACACTCAAGCTACGTACGTTTATGCGACCAGTTGCTGCCTTTGGATTAAATAATGACGACCTGGTAAGTTTGTAAAATGAGGGTGATACGACCACAGTGCAGTATTCATGGACAATCACCGAGGCTTTTATGTCATCGCAATTGTACGGAGTGCACGACGATAACATGTAGCTTCCTTGATAGCATTTCTTTGTCGACTAAACAACATCCTAATCAGTATATCGGTGTTCTCTATGGTAAATTTGTTTTCGTAAAAAAGGGATAAATTTATTAATAAACTGTATACTTAGAAACAAGATGGAATCCATCAATCAGCCCTCCATTTGCCAACTAAACTTGGTACATCATAACACTACCAAAGTGGACTTATCCACTCTAAAAATTAGCGTCGGTGAGTTGCAGACATTCCTCTTCGTTATAACCCAAGAGGTAGAGTACATATTTGAGACTCTTTTGGTTAATGCGAGCCTTGGCCTGTTCTTGAACCCGAGGCTTGGCATTAAAGGCGATTCCCAGCCCAGCCTTGTCCAACATCAGCAAGTCATTGGCACCGTCCCCCACGGCGACCACCTGGTCCAACGACACTGATTCCGCCTGGGCGATAACCTCGAGCAATTCGGCTTTCCGCTCAGCGTCTACTACAGACCCCGTGGTTTCCCCGATAAGCCGAGTACCGTCCGCCGAGACCTTGAGGTTATTGGCAAATGCGTAATCTAAACCAAGCTCATGTTTCACATAATTGGCAAAAGGGATGAACCCACCGGATATCACCGCCAATTTGAACCCCAACCGTTTTAAAGCGTGACACAAGAGTCGGGCGCCCTCGGTAAAATCTAGTCGTTTCTTCACCGCGTCGATCACCTCGATGGGGGTATCTTTGAGAAGTTGCACCCGCTGTCGCAACGATTCTTTAAAATCAATATCCCCGTTCATGGCCCGTTCGGTAATAGCGGCAATTTGCTCAGTTAACCCGGCGTAGCGACCAATTTCGTCAATGACTTCCTGTTGAATCAACGTTGAATCCATATCGAAAACCACCAGCCGCTTGTTACGTCGAAACACGTTGTACGGTTGCAGCGCCACGTCGGTAGCGTGGGCAATACTCAAAGCGATCAGTTTATTACGCATCGTGGTAATGTCCTGGTTCTCGGGAACGCTCAGTACGTAATCAATGGCCGAACAGATCGGTTCCCGGTCCAACCGGATCATTTTTTCCACCGAGAGCTTGTGGTCCAGCAGGAACCGGGTCCACAGATACAAAAATTCGGTAGTCAAACCCTTTTGGTTGAATACAGTAGCAGTGTATTTTTTACGACCGGAGTAAGGGGCTTCTTGGATCCAACGGGTCACGGCCGCCGGGTTATTCGCATTCGCTTCCACCTTTTGGGAGGGATACTTGGCCATGGCCGAACTATTGATCACTACCGGTCGGAAGTGTTGGCGTAAAGATTGGATCATATGTGATAGAGGTCCGTTATTATCCACCCCTTGGCTTTCTTGAGAATCACCACGGTGTTCGAAAATTTCAAAGCTCAAGTTGGCGTCCCACTCTTTGGCTGTGTCCTTGAGATCCTGGTAAAGGGACATATCACTAGGCACCAAAGTGACTAACACTCCAAAAGTAACCTGGTGGTACAAACGTGAGAACATAAAGTCCTCAATCGGACAAGTGTAACGTGACATACAGTGGAGCACACTGCTGATAATATCGGTCCCATGGGGTCCCCCCAGCGAGATCAGTACTTTCTGCTGGGGTAACGAAGTACGAACTAGAGATAGGAGACTGGCCTCTTGGTCATATTCCTTGAGTTTACTAACGGCGGTCGACACGTGCATTTCTCCGTGCTTTTGGTGCACGACGTTCGTCAAGTTATTTTCCAAGGCGGAAATTTGATTTATAGCAAAGGGGAAATCGTCACCACCTTCAGCATTCAGCAGATATATATGCCGGAATCTGAGTCCTGACTGTTCGTCAAACTTTTCTAAAACGTGGGAGAGTAAAAGCTGGTTATACTCGGCAAAACTGCGTATCTGGTCGAGTTGTCCTTGTAGTTCCTTGCCCTGTAACAAAGTTTGTTCCGGTGGGGTAGCTGGTAAGGCTTCTACTGCGGTACGCATGGCGTTTAACCGCTTGGCGATAAATACGGCCACATGGCCCACTTCTTCTTCTACCAAGCGACCAAAACAGGGTACTTGCTTACTGAGTTCAACCAGGCGGTTGCTAAAGTTTGCCACCAGCTTCTTGGAAAGGTCTATCCACGACGAAGACATGCGCGGGTTTTCAGGTGGGGAAAGTACCCCTATCGCGTGGAGTGTTTTCGGTGCCACTTCGGTTTCGATGTAGATGTCAAGCAGGCTATAGTTGACACATTGTGCCAGCCATTCCTGGGGGAATTGGACCCGTGCTAACAAGTCGGTAGCACGGACGAAAGGGTCCATGGGTAATACAAGATGGAAAAAAAAATGCAAACCGGGTGAGGTGTATTTCTGGTCAATGTGGTACAGAAGAAGTCGGTTGGCTAAGTTAAAAACCTAGCTCAAAAAATAGATAGTGGAGGAATGAGATCGGCGCACGTAGGCCCTGTCGATAAAAACAAGGAATATAAAATAACTCCAAATTCTAACGATACCAACCTACAATCGCCAGTACCGCTACTAAACCACTTGGGATAGTACATATCATATCTCATCCTATTATCAGCCCACTTTCGTCCACCGCAATTCAACCATTGATACTCATCAAGCATATGACCCACAGATTTCGAGCTATAGGAATGATCAGTAACCAATGGCTATTCGTTTTTAAGGAAACGTGTACCCCAGCCCACGAAAACAACCTAATACATTCCCTTACAGTCAAATCTCTGCGAAATAATACATCTACGATACTATTTCAGTGACCTAGACAAGTGGCAACGATATTTATTAATACGGCATAGCAATTACAAGTTTTTCGGGGGCTTCATATAATTATAAACAAAGCTAGCCGCTACATACTAATCATTATCACCATCCCCACCAAAATTAGTCTCATTACAACTACCACGACGATTAAAAAAACATCATTATGCCAGACTTTACGATTCCAAAGCCTGCTGAATCCACTGCATACCTTTCAACAGCGCATAATTTTTAGTCTGTTTGGCATTTCTATCAACGGTAGGTACCCTGGAAACTGGTCGATTACCAGGACCCATACCCTGCGGTGGCACTAAGACACTACTGGCTATTTTACCTCGTTTGGCCCTAGCGGCCGACGCCTTGGTAGGTCCCGTAGCGCGTTTACCCCCTGGGTTACCCAACTGACAAGCCGAACACCCGCCCATTCTAGTTCGACGTACAGGTGGTGGCATTAAATGTGAATAAACCAAGGGGGGTTCCCCCGATGTATGTGGTAGAGTCCGATGTCGAATTTCGTGGAGAGCGGAAATTTGGCGACTTTTGATATCCATCAACGAAATCAAGTCCTTCAAATACCTACCCAAACGCGTCCGACCCAACTGGTTAGCGTATTCGTTGAAATCCTTCTTAGCTAACCAAGATAAATCCTCAGGGGCATGGGTTGAACAACCATCGTATTCCTGGATTAATCGTTGGTATTTCGACTTGAGCATGGTAAATTCATGCTCTAAATCCAGTATGAGTCGGTCTAAGTGGTGACAGGTAGGTTCTAGCCGGTCCGGTGAATTCGCTTCGGGATGACTGACGTCCTTGGGCAGAGGTATCGGAGATGAAGCACCGAGATGTTGCACCAGTCGTCGAATTTCGGCCCAGGGGCAATTGGTAGCGTGGGTCAACGGTTTAGACGTAACCATGGGATTTTGGTGGTGATGATGATGCCATTCCGGTGAGTCAGGTTCCTCGGCGTACTCGTTATGCGGGTAGGAAGGTGGGGCCTGCTGTTGGCACAAGGGACACTGGGTATTGGAATGTGATTGTAATAGCGTTAGAATTCGTTGCAAGTTAGACGATAACGAGTTGACACGACTTCGGGATCCAACCGGAACTGACCAGCCAGGATCACGTCTTCTACCCCGGTTAGAACGATCCGGTGAAACTTTATCACCGTGATCATAGTCCTCGTTGAAAAACGTGGTCGAATCGTGCAAGTCAGAATGGTCGTACTTGGGCGACAGATAGTTTAAACGTGGACTGTGTCTGGGTGAAGAGGCCGCGTGTCGGATATCGTGTGGGGATCGGGATTGATGCTGCAGTTTACGCAATGCCACACGCTCTTCTTGACGAGTAGGTAATGGTTGACCATCCATGGCTACCCGAGTTGGTGTCAAAATTACCGGGCATTGACAAGGTGGCGACGATGACGATGGGTTCTCCACCGAAAACTGGTGAGGGGGTTCCGGATTCGTCGGTCGGGCGTAGGTCGAAGGGTGTGGGGAAGTCTGACACGAAGCGTGGGTCATAGTGGTGCGTCCATCGGTAGTATGGGTATTAGGGGAAGTCTCTTCCCCAAGTGGACCATTGTGGTAAAGTGAAGGACGCACCTGGGTTCCAATTTCCCGAGTTGGCGCTCCTCGATTCAAGGAACCAGCTGAGTGGGGTGCATGAGGCGGGGAATCAGGTCGTTTTAAAGCACCCCTACGGTCCGAGTCCTCAGCTGGATGGCGAGCGTAAACGGTTTCGGGTCGTTCTGTCACCATTGGTTCCGGCGGGGCCTGCTGCCGCAAACGTAACTGGGCATCGTGTATTTGCGCCAACAGTTGTGATTCTCGACGACTCACTCTAGGCACCGCAATGGGAGACCGACCCTGTACGTGTGGCTGGCGCTCATCGCCACCAGTCTGAGCCACGGAATGGTTAACCATCCCCCTTGGGCGAGTTGGACGACGGTTAGAAGTGGCCCTTGGGGAAGGCTCTAACACTTCAGCCATAAAAGAAGATTCAGGGGAGTCCATAGAAATCCGCGACAGAGCTTCCGACAGGGCGTCACTATCGTAGGGTGATTCCAGCCAAGGGTCTTGATCGGCGGAACGCGGTTTAGGTTTCCGACGTGGTTTGGTACGTCGCCGGGATTTCGACTTCTTTTGCTCTCCCTCCTGTCTTTGTAATAGGCGAGTCAATTCATGACGGTACATCTCAATAGTTTCCAACGCCCGTTGCCTTTCCTCGTTTTTACCGGGACTGTTCTCCTGTTCACGAGCAGGCCAGTGCGTAGGACTTGCCCTTTCTACCGTCGTCGCGTATTCCAGGTGATTCTGGGGTGGTGACAGGCTTGGGTGATTAGGTCTAACTCCTTCATTCGCAGCAAAGGTCCTAGGACTAGTACCCATTTCCCGACCTACCCAACGCTCCCGGAACTGTACCGGTACCCTACTGGCAGGACCCGGTGAACTGGTGGTAGAAAGTCCACCTTGATTTAGGTCTTCTTGATTACCGGTTGACGACGATAACCGCGACGGGGTACATTCCACTTGTGATCGTGGGGACACTCCACGATCGGCCAGCTCATGATCCATCGATTCATCCGATTCGAACGGGGGCACCATCTTGGTGTACAAGAGGGCTTCCAAATGCTGCATGTTCGACCACAAATTTTCGATATTGTCATTGAGGGTGAGTTTTTCACGGTTCATTTGGTCCAGCATATCCCGGATGCCCTGGATGGTACCCGGAAGGTCAAACGAAGGATAGGCTTCAGTTCCAGCTCCGTCGTAGGTAGCCGGTGGCCGACGAGGGGTAAAATCACCCACACGGGACCGTGGGGAAACGCCGACATCCACCTGGGTAGGGGGATGGCTAATCGGCCCACGCCCAGATTCCACCACCAATTGGGACGTTTGGGTAGCCAAAGTAGAGTGGGGCCGACGTACCGGTTCCGCACTATTTCTTTGTTCCAATTCGGCTAATTTCCGACGTAGTACTTCAATGAGACCCTCATGGTCCTGCTTATCTTGTTCCAATCGGCGTATTTGTTCTTGCAACATGTACAACGCCTTGACCACTGCCTCTCCTTGCAGTTCTTGGGGAACACTAGTCAACGGTTTGTGCATTGGGGTCCGGCTACCCTTGTCACGGTTGATATTGGCCAAGGTCTGGCGCAATAAATTTTGGTAGGAAAAGCTACTCCGTGCTGCCAAAGTAGAAGACGGTCGGGGTGAAACCGGGTAATCATTTTCTTTATCGTTTGACGAAGGAAAACGTCGACCAGCTGAGCGCAAACTCAAGTCGGAGCCATACCGCCGTAGAAGGGGATGTTGGTCGGACCCTTGTATAGATGCACGCGCGGAACCTGGACCTTTGGGACCACGTTGGCCCGGACCCGTTGCAGTGGATTGGGGCGTGGCATGTACGTAATAGTTGCCGTCGCGGTAGTCGAATTTAGGGGTGGCCAAATGACTCACTTCGTAAACGTCCGGTAAACGAAACGATGAAGATATCATCGACAACGGGGTTTGCGCCAGTGAGTGTGAAGGTCCAGAACGGAGAGGGGTGCGTAACTGATCGCCATTAATGGGTGGGGGTGATGTCGAAGGTTGGTGTTGGTCAGATATCGTTTGAGATGTATGGTTCTCCCTGGACGGTGCAAGGGTGGGATTGTTATGAAGCCAACCAAATTCTAGAGAAGCGTCCGTCGGATTCGAATTGGGAGGTGGGTCACGAGCGCTCTCTACCATCCCGGTAGCGTTTACCGTTGTGGCACCGGCCAAATTACGAGAGTCGAGGTTACCCCGGTCTGCAGGCCTAGACAAGGCTACTTCATGAGCAGCATCCTCACTAGAGCCGTTAGAATGCCGGTTGACATCCAAAGTCGGCATATTCGTCTCCGATCGACTCTTTCTAAGTCCCTGGGAATTCGGCCGAGAAAGCAACGACCCACTTGTTTTGGTCTGTGACGTTAATAAACTTTCAATACTAGCAGATCGGCTCGCATCACCCCCCGCGTTACGCTGCGAGAGTTTGGAATCCATCAACTTTTGCGAAAAGGCCGACAAGGTACGGGTTAACGATCCCGTGATTTCATCCGCGGGTTTACTGGTAAAATCAAACGAGGGGTCGTGTTCGCCTACATCCTGGGTACTAATACTAATGTCGGTGTGGCTGGTGGGAGAGGGTTGGAGTTCGGCAACGTGGCCCAGCTGCGTGGACGTTGTCTCGGCAGGAACAGCTACCGAGGAAGAACCGGAGTGGGCTGACTGCATAGGAGGGCGTAGTGAGGATGAATTCCGTAGTACTGAACCAGCAGGGGCTTCAAGGCGAGTTGCATGGATGGTGCGTTCCACACTGGATTCGGGGTGGGTAACCGCTGCTGACGAGGCAAACGACGAGGAAGAGGCCGACGACATAAAATGGGACTTGTGAAGTGGATGTGGAGTCGTAGGTGGTCGATGAGCATTGGGTAACCGACCAGAGGAAAATGTGTGAGGGGGAGACTGCAGACGAACCACTTTGGGGTTGGGTAGGACTGAGTGTCGGGGCCAAATGGGTTCCATTTTATTTTGGGTCATAGGCGGAAGGTGAATCGCCACAGGGCCCTTTCGGAAAGTGTCAGCTGGGGAATGAGCAACGGGAGTGGGAGGCGTGATCGTCTGGGTATTCTCACTGCGAGTCGGAGGACTAGGAGAAGACGTACTCACGCGGAGTTTGGACGCCATCTTTACCTTTGGGGTACTCTCCCGATTCTCGATATCGTTCATTTCCATAACGCTCTCCCCCAACGACTGTCGGGTGAGTAAATTCTCACCGGGGACGGGTGACATGACCTGGTTGATAGGGGCTTGAGTGGCCCCCAATCGGTCACCTGGGGTGGCATGGGGAACAGTCAAAGGGATCCCCGTCCGGCGGGACGGTTTCGGGGTAGATGACCACCGTTTGGATGACGACGGGTTAGCTGTAACCCAGGAAGGTGGTGTGGTGGGTTGGGGCGATTGCACTGGGTTGGTTTTCATAAACTGGTAAAACTTAGTAATCAAATCCTGATGATCCACCGACTCACTGCCCAATTCGGTATGGAATAGCAACTCGTGTTTCCCTTGGGTACGAAAACTGTCGGTGAGCACATCCGATTCGGTAGTGGTGTATTGTCGATGAGCCTCGGGAGTGGGAACAGCTGGTGAAGACGATATTGTATCAATTTCGGGATTCATCATGTCGAACTCTACATCGGATAGGGAAATAGAGAGAGAATCGTCCAGCGGCTGGTGATCCTTGGGCACTGCGACCATCTTGAGATGGTTGGAAAAGGGCGACCCGTGTGCTAGTGGGCCCGGTAATTGTTGGCGGGTCATCCTTTCCACCCGTGGTGATGACAAAGGCTCAAGTGCGGATTGGGAAGCCCCAGTGGGCTGTTGCTGCATACTTGGAGGTAGAGCTTCCTGTATTTCTTGGGAGGTGATCACGGGTATTGCAGAACTCTCGGGCTTACTCCAAAAGTGTAGACTAGAGCCCTGATCTGGTGTGCCGTTTACCCCGTTGAAGGGCGAGTCCCAAAGATGCTTCGGAAATTCCCGAGATGGATGAAAAGATGGATTCGCCCCGTGCTGTTGCCAAGTATGAGAATCCGGATGGGTACGCACCGATGGTGTGACGGCCGAGATCTGACTGGGCAGATCCGGATCCTGTTCGGGCGCTCGGTCTGATGAAGGTGAATGAAGGATACTGGCCTTCGGATTAACCTCAAACGAAGCATCCAACATCTCTTGTGAATTGATACTAATGCTGGGGCGAGAAGAAGTAATCGGACTAAGTGGATTTTCTCGGGTAGCCAAAGCCGGGGCTAAAGAGGTAATGGAAGATGATTGGATTCCCCAACTCCCCAGACTCTCCGCCAATTCCTGATCCAATGCGTGGATGTACTCGTTTTCCTGTTGACTCCCCAAGTCCAGGGTGTGATCCAAGGGCGTATATAAATTAACCATGTGAGAATCATCCCCCAGTGCAATGCCGGTCGTAGGGGTAGCATGACCCATGGGCTGTGTGGACGGTTGATGCTGGTACTTCCGCCGTTGTTTGCTCAGCTTGAAATGGGTGGATAAATCTTGCGCTAGCGCTTCACTCGATTTTTCAAGATGTTCAATCATTTCTGCGGAAATTTTCGCCATGGTATATATGTGATTTGTATCGGTGGATTATGGACGGCTAAATAAATATTGGTTTCAAGGGGGGAGGGTAAAATATCTTTGGGATTCCACAGAGAGCCAAAGATTCGCCAGCGAAAAGGAAGTACGACAGGGGAGACGTATGACAAGTGATGAAACACGCAGAAAGGGCTTCTACCGGACACACGGTCTGAACGGGCTGACGTTCAAGGAAACTGACTATATTTCGCAACTATTAGATAAACAAGGTGGTGTGACGGTAATTACAGGAGGGAGTGGTGGCTAGTCCGGCCGATATTAGAATAATTGATAAAACCACGCATGAAGGGAGGCCGGTAAACTGTGGTGGTATGGGTAAAAGCTATGTACACAAAGGGATGATAGTAGGACGAAGGAATTTAAGGAATGTGGAGCATGTGATGGAGTACGGGACGAGTAGGTTGGCTGAATGGACTTGAAAGCAAGAAAAGGGGTAATTTCAGTCGAAAGAACTGCTTCAAGGGGCATAGATAGTATATAGATAAAAAACACAAACAAGTAAACAAGAGTAAGCAGGTGATTCATACAGACTGGGCTGTAATAATTGAAACACCGACGCGAATAATGCAAGGGTAAAGAACAAGGAGGTTTTAGCACATGTCCCTGGTCACTTGCTATATGTTATTTAGGGGATATGGAAATAGAGAAAAAAAATACACCTCGTGTAACCATTCCAACAAAGCAGTTTGATAGTGGAGCGTAGAACATTATCGCCAGAAAATAAAAACAAACAATCAGCGTGGTGATGACATGGGTTAATACACTGTAATGGGTTGACAGTGGCACTGGAGAACCAGTCAGGGGGGTGGGGGGATTCGACCTACACTAAAGTTGGGTCCACTCAACACATTCTCCTGGTTGTAACAGGTAGTGAATCCCTTGACTTTATTCTTTCTCACTCGTTAAATACTTATTACGAGGCACATCACCTACCAAATGCCTCATAAATAACAAGCGCATCTTTATTAAAGTCCATCTTATGGCGTATTCCTGACTTCCCATAACGGCATGGAAAACCCTATGTATGACATTTGGCGGGATACATTAAACCCTCTCCTACGCAGGGGAATCTGCCCACCTGGTCAAAAGGCTAATCAATGCCAACCGGTGTCTAGATTGTTGCCATAACCAAAAAGAATAACATTAGCAACTCCTTTGAGTGCGTTGGGAAAAAATGTGAGGGTTTTCCGAGGAAAAAGAAAGAAAAAAAATCCCACCACCTGGGGGTATTCGTTAGACCAGTGAACATTATCGTGTGACTGATTGTTTTTCGACCATATAGGGATAAATCCGCCAAAGTTGAATGGGTTGCTCAGAAAACATTATTGGTTAGATTAGTAACTGTCACATTTTTTTTCTCCAAATCGCTGTATACATAAAAATAGAGTACCCAACAATATTCCCTGCCTTCCCCTTGCTACTCGCTGATTGGTAATGGGGGAGAAATACACAAACACACACGAAAAAAAATACTTACCTAACAATTCCCCTTGCAGAATCACCTGACGAGTATAACCCTGCCCTCGGAATTGAATCATCCTGATGCCCTACTCACTACACCTCCTCAGAAGTAGGTGAGTCCATAGGACAACTGCTTGTGAAAAGTGGCGATAACCACTTCGGAAAAATATTGTAAAAAAGCCCGATGGCAATTAATACTAACAGTGACGCTTGGTAGGGGGCAGCTGTGCATTAGTCGTCCTGGCTGCGGTCCACTGGAATCTCTTTGGAATGTCATTCTCATTGCGGAGACCAAAGAGAATGTATCTGAAATTCAGGACAGCAGCAACGTCCTGATTCCAAAGACGAACAGGAGGGGTTTCACCGACCACAGACTCCAAACACTTGTCATTGGAGAACTTCAGAAGTCCATGGCAATGGACAGTTGGTTGTGACTTCCTCCTATAGGGACGTGGATTTTTGACAGTTTTAAATGCACTTAAATAACCCACGTGACACCCAGGGTGAACCTTGGATATTTTACACTCATCTAACAGGAAAACTCTGAACCCAGAACATACTAGCATTTCCCACATGCCTTTGCCCCGAATGGGCTCATGGTACTTTGCCATTGGTACAGACCAATTCCCAATAATGAGAATTGGATCTTCACCAAACTTTCAACAGAGATTGTGTGCCAGATGATCGTATGCCTGCTTCTGGTCAATGTAAGCAGACAGGCAGAGTTTGTGATGCAGTGGTTGGACAGGTGCCCTATGCCCAGTAGTTGAAAAAGAAGAATAAAAATTACTTAAAATGAACCAGACCTCTGCACGGACTCTGATGTAATTGGAGTACACTACAGGGTCCAATGTATGACAACACTCCTGCCCCAATCTAGCCTCAGCCAAATGCACAGCACCCCCCATAAAGGAATCCTTGGCCTTTT
>JAOPJG010001010.1:0-13983 GCA_027478255.1 Dispira simplex | reverse complement strand
TGGTAGCCCTTTAAAGAATAAAAGCAGTTTCAAAAGACTGGTTGCTCAAACATTCTTTAGAGGTGGTTTTACCACACAGGGCTCCTTATATACAACAAAAATAAAGTGCAAGCCAGCTTTGGAAGCCATCTAGTTCATGGGAATAGGTTTACTGGTTAACCAAGATTATACAAAGAACTAGTTTCAAAGTATAATTTATATCATAGTTTTTACAAAGTAATTACAAAAAACAAGTAAAGTCCCTAGTATATACCTCTACCCTTGTCTCTCTCTCTCCCTCCCCTCATCACAGTTTCAGATTATACTTCTTCATGGTTTAGCTACCAACAACATTCGCTCTTAATATCTTCCCGAAATTATTACGCCTGTATTTTCCTACATCCTTTTGTTGAACGTATTCGCCAGTAGTAAAAATGGCGGGTGGAACACACAAATAAATGAAAAAAAATTGAAGTAGAACATTTATATTTGGTTGAATGTACGGTAGGACTAGTGATAGTCCATACGAAACCCAGTGGTTGAACCTTCATTGATGAGGTAGGACAAAGAGAAGGTGTGCGGAAACGGTAAAAAAATGCCATACATGTCTTGTACGTAGGTGATATTGGTATAGAAAAAAAATAAAGTAAACAGGTGCAGTGTGGTGTACATTACTAACATCAAATCGAGGCCAAAAAGGACGTTCAACCTCATTAGTCGTTGCTATAATCTGGAAAACCAACGAAATGGATGCTAATGGTAGCCCCCAATACAGGGGGGAATGATCGAATCATTCACACATATTCAGCCAGACATTATGCGCGACATTAATGGTAGCACAAGGGTGAGGAACAACACGCGGCTACTACTGATCCTAAAAACATAGGCTAGCGAGGTTCCGTCGCTAGTGGTGGATGACGAACCCGACGACGGAGAATTGGCCGTGGGCGAAGACCCATCACCCACGGACAGGTCTTTCTCACCTAGCCCCGTTACGTTTGTAATAAAGGGTAGGTAGTAGGCCACATGGGTATAAAAAGCGATCCCGTCTTGGGCACCACAGCTTTGTTGGGAACTAGGGGAATATCCATAACTGGTGATTCCCAATAGGGCGTACTTGTTGCCAGCCGAATCGTTACTGGAGAGCGGAATGGCCAGTGGTCCACCAGAATCCCCCTGACAGGTATCCCGACCTGGATTGTTGGCAGTACAGACAACGTCTTCATTCGAATCCTCAAAAGCTACATCAATCCGTATACACTTACGACGGTCGTTCGAGATACGTACTCCTACGTATTGGACGGTTGTGGCTTGTTGAGAAATATCCACACCGTCCACCGAACCCCAGCCAATGGCCACGGCCATATCCCCATCGTTGATTGTGCTGGTCCACACGTTCGCGGCCTGTACCGAGTCACTAAATTGGATGGGCGGAGAGACCTTAACTAGGGCAATGTCATTGATTACTCGCTCGAAATCAAATGCTGGATGCACCTCTAATTGTGCGGCAACATACTGATTCAGAAGCCGGTCATCCAAGATGCCCACTGTAAAACCAATATCAGAGGCAGGGTAAGGTTTACCACTATCCTTCCTGGTAACACAATGCGCTGCAGTCACTATCCACTCGGGGGAAATGATCGTGCTACCACATTCGGAGTATGTGTCCCCCTTGTTAAGTTGCAGATGGGCCATAAATGGGAACTGCAGGGCTTGGGCATCTTCGCCTCCGACAATACGCGAGGCAGCTTGGGCTTGGGTGATATTGGCGGTAGAGCCCGACGACGACGACTCGGGTAGGGCACTGACAATTCGAGCCAAAGTGACAGACCACGTCACCAATTTCCATAGTCGAAACATGGTATTATATATAAATATAAAAAATACGAATGTGGGCGTATTTAACAAGTAAAGGGTAGGGTCAGGTATACCGAGAAAAACGTGACCACCCTCAATCTAAACTAAGCGTACGGGACACCGGTTACTAGTATACAGACACGAGAAGAAGCAAGGCAGGATGAATTTTGGCTCGGGTAAAAAAACCTCCCGATAGAGAATAGATCACCCGAGAAATGATAAAATGAAACACTATTTTTGTGTAACGTTGGACAAGTATCAAGGGGGACGTGAATACAACACAATACCAAAATAACACGAATAAGGAGTAGGGATGTTGTTGATGCAAAGGGAATAAAATAATGACGTGGATAGACGATTCTAGTAGTGACTCTGAGCTGACTCGTGCTTTAAAACCCGTATAGGATACACATGCCAAGAATAACGAAACAAAGCAGTAACCAGCGTCGACGATAAATACTGTAAAAAAAGGTACCCATGCGCGGTTAAAGGTAAAAGTGCATTTTGAAAAGTGGAGAGTCAAACCAAAATAAGCTGCCGGTGAATAAAGGAGTCAAACTGTTCCAGGGTTGGGTGGATGCTTTGGAAACGAAAGCTGGATAACCCCCTCCAGAAAGCCAAGTTTATTCTGGCCTGTGTGTCCAATAACAATAAAAATCTGGAAAGAAAAAATATATATAATAGGTGGAAAAAAATACTGCCGAGAATAGGACACAATAGCATCCTCAAGGGCTGGGGAATGCCTCGAGGCCTGAACCCATCCCTTCTACATGTGTAATTTTACCCCCATTCGAGTCCCCTCACTGTTGCCATTGGTACGCTCACCGCCGAGAACCTCTCCACTTCCATTCTTTTTGATATGGGTAACTGTGCTTCTCTAATTTCGTCGAATTGTAGGCGGTGCCAAGCCGTTTTCATACATCGCTTTACTTTTACTCAAGTATGAGATTGCCATCCCTCACTTGGCTGATATTTTTCGTATTGTGAGAGATAAATACTAGTGACTAAAATAGCTCCCCTTGTACTGCTTCACCCTCATGCACACCTCTGCTCGACCACGCATATTCATTGGCCTTGGCGCTGCACTGTTACAGAGTCCATTGAAAATCCTACAAAATGTTAAGTATATATTTATTTTATAAAAAGAAAACTGCCACTCTCACTACCTCCCCTTTCCCACTGGCTCATCTGTGTGGAATGAAAGGTGGGATTGTCATTTTTGTAAAGCCAACAGAGTAAATGAATCGAAAAAAAAAACCAAAGCCAATAAATTATGCATTATATTTATCTCCAGTGTAAAATGGCCCATGTTGGTTAATTAGTATAAAAAACACCAAAGGAAACTCTAGCAAATTTTGACTAGACTCGTGTCACATTTGGGACTCTAGCTCTGCGCCAATACCATATTGTCCGGATTACATCACTGATATTAGCAAACTCTTGGTCAGATAGAATCCCAGTAGAGTGATCCCGGACATCAATCCCGAACTAAGGAGGCCGGTAGGGATGGATGCCGCCGAGTGCTGGCCGTCATTTTCTTCAGTCATAAGGTCGTCATCCTCGTCGATACCAGGAGGTGGTGGAAGGGGCTCACCTCCAGTGCCGTGGGTGAGAGCAATTGCCTCAAGGCCAACTTGGTCCGCCAACCAGGGTGCATAATGAGCCACTCGAGTAAACACTAGAGTACTCTCCTTTTGGTCACATTGGATGTCGCTATCACTGCTCTTGGTACTTTTGGCCCCCAAAAGACCTACTAAGTAGGTGGACCCCTTCATTCCCGGCGCTTGACTTTCTGTCACGAGGGGTCCACCTGCGTCGCCTCGGCAGGTATACGGACCATCGGATGGATCACTGCACAACGTGGGGCCATTGGTATAATAACTCTTTTGCACTTGACGGCAGTGAGACTCGTCCGCCAATTTAAATACGGCCATCTGAAGTACTGAAGGGTAGCTCTTCTGGTCGGCTTGGTTGGACCCCGCGCCGATGAGCGTCGCCTGGAAATTATTACTCGGTATAGCTTCGTTGTACACTTTCGCTATGGATACATTGGCACTGAGACCTACTGTTTCCTTCAAACGCACCGCTGCAATATTATGATTGAGGCCATGGGCAGTATAATTAGGATGCACCGCATAATCTACCACTTGTATGTACTCGCCCTGATCATGTGGTAATCTTTCTGTTGAACCCACTATTACTTCCACCTTCGTGTCCTTGGGTGTAACCAAGTTCCCCTGCGTATCCAAAAAGCATTGTGCAGTGGTGACCACTAGTGTATTGCTCAGGAGAGTTCCCAAACAAGGCTGGCGCTGCCCTTGTGTGGTAATATACACGTGGACAACGAACGGATAGTCTCCGATGGCCACGTCTTTGCCGCCGAGGATCCGCTTGTGAAGCCCCTGGTAACGAGATAACTCGGAAGCACCTGCGTGGACAACAACGCTGTGGCAGACCAAGACAAGTAGAATCAATTCATACCACCAGACGGCCGAGAAAATCATGGCTATTCTTTGTAAAAAAATCGGTCCGTGGTTGGGGTAGGAATTGTGCTGTTTTTATACCACCAAATGTCTTATTCGTTGCCTGAAGCTATGCGGGTAAATAGAGTAGACCAAGCCTGCTACAGTAAAGTTAGGCCCTTTATAAAATCCTATGGAAACGGCAATACACACATACACAACAATGTCGCGGAACCCAGTGTACGGAGTTCCGGTAGACACCACAACTTTTTTTTAAAAAAATGTAATATTATGAATACTAAGAAAAGAAAGCTGTATTCCTGTGAAGCACTAACCACAGAATAATAAAGCAATCGTCAATGTCGGTAAAGGGGGATTAATACCCAGACACTGGCCGGGTCAAGATCTACAGTGGAATCAAAAAGCGAAATAGTGAATGAAAACAACGAACACCAATCAAGTCAGTAAGAATATAGCCAATACGGCCAAAAAGAAGTTAAAGTCGTTGCTCTACCCGTAAGTGGTTCGGATGAATCACCCGTGCTTTCGTAGAATTTTGCTGTGGTGGCTACATGACGTATCCATCCATATATATATATTTATGTGAATGGACTGACAACCCAACCTTGAAGAGTGATGAGAGGTTTTCGTATGCACTAACTTATCAGTCCTACTTTCTTTAGCTGTCACTTGTTCATGCTCACTGATACCAGGGAAATCCATCAATGTTTAATTTTTGGATGTTGTGGTCGAAAAAAATTATATGGGTAGTGTTTTTTCGACTATATAGAGAAAAATCCGCCAGCATTGAGTGGGTCTCTCACTAAACCCTATGTTATGTTGTCGTTGGTACAATTTTCGCTCCGAATCTCTATATAGTCAGAAAAAAATCACCCATATAGAGAAGCATGGTACTCTATAATACATATGTTATTATTGTGATGCCCATTGTATGGTAATTATTACATTGTTAAAATCCCTTGAGTAGGGTATAAAAAAAACCAGGTACAATTTTCCTACTGCATTATTTATTACTACGTACACAGTAAGTATAAAAATAAAAAGGGTTAGTTTAACAATCAAGATTCCGGTTGAATCCATTTCGTGTCCAATATACCAAAAGAGTAGTATCTAACCAAACATCGGAATAGACTATGCATAAATGATATTATCACGATGCAACTACAGTGAACATTAGACCATTATGACTGTTTCCCTATCGATAAAAATAGTAGACAACAGGGCCAATTGGCACAGTAGGGTCACTGCAGTTTCGAAAAATAAAATGCACTAGGGTGAAGCCATTGTTCCTCAGGTATTCCTGTATAGTATTACCGGTTTACATTAAACTTATGTTGTAGTGCATCCCTCTCTCAATACAACATGTCAGACGACTTCAGTCCCTTTTTTTTAATCATCCAGGGGATAAAATAGGCCACCCTGGAAAAAACACTCACGACGCCATATTCTCCATAAAGGGGGACACTCCTGTCATTGTCCAAGTCAATACTAATTATCTCCGCCAGAAGAGTGACCTTCGTATCGGTCACCCGCGTCAACGGTCTCCTTGAGTATCCTTCGCATGTGTCCCGACCAGGGCGGTTCCCTATACAGAATTGGTCGCCTTTTGAAGGAGTGAGCGGGAAATACGTTCGCTGACAGGTTTCGTTTTTCAGCACCTCGAGTTCCACCACTTGCAGTATTTGGCTACCGCTGGTGGCATCCGCCGTTTGTTTGCCCCACCCTTGGGCAAAGACGGACTGGTGTTCCACCAGTGTCGTATTGTCAATGGCAATAGGTTGGATATTGTCACTAAACTTGAGAGAAATTGCCAACTGCACTAGTGCAGTGTCATTCTATAAATAAATAAAAACCATAGCAACGTTGGTCCACATAATATTTCGACCATCAGTAAATAACGTACGTCATATAGGCAGGTATTGGTTAGTCTCGTCCGTTTTGTAAGCATTTACATGCTATGCTATATGTTATCCTTATCTTCCGCCGATAAGTTTCGTCATCCGCTTATACAGAGCACTATCCAATACGTTCGCTATTGACTTCTGGGAAAAGCGACAAGGGGGCTTTCAATATTATCGACAAACTTACCCTGTAATCAATGGTATTGAAACCTTTATGAGCTACCACTACTTTCACCACGATTACATGTTCTGACAAATTATAAATGGTACCTATGACTACTCCAAGGCTCAAAACAGGCTGGGTAGTGACAGTTTGGTCACCATCATTAATCACGACTAAGCAATGGGCTGCGGTAAGCAGCCACTCTGACGAAATTATGGACGCGCCACACGCCATTTTGCTGTTGATTTGAAGTGAGGCAATATAAGGAGCTTGACCCTGGTCACTATTTATTCACCCACTAGTCGAGGCATGAGCTTCATAGCCCGGACAGTGAACAGAATGTGAAATATAGCCAGTAATCCCACGAGATAAAGTGACCATGTCCGATAAACCGGAGCGTTCAAGTAACGCATGGTTGACTGACCGGTTAACAAGTCGAAGCGAGGCGAAACAGTGTGTGAGAAAAAGAGTGTATCAACAAGTTATAAATAGGTAACCAGTAGGTCAACCCAGCATAAATATAATAGGGACACTTAACATCGCTTCAGGGACAGGTACAAAAGAGGGACGGACGCTGCTTTCTATTTAAATAAAAGATATACGTGAAAAGACCCGTCATAATCCTAGAAGTAAATATATATATATATATATATATGCTGATATAAATTACCCATCCACCTCTCTACCTGTTCGCTTTCATTATCCCTTGATTTTCGCTCTCGAAAAATCAAGAAAGCGCGGTTTTCTATCTCACCGACCATAGTCCAATTGGGTGGTTCGTCACCTCCTGGGACCCCCCCTTTTAAACTCTGTTCAAACAAGGAACAGGAACTTCAAAATGAGATGGATTATCCAATACCATAATGGTTTCATCATTGGTACAAATTTTCTCACACTATTACTGAGTATAAAAATGTAGGACGGCAAGCTTGTACCCCACATATATTTTTGTGCTTTGAAAGCCTATGGAGTTTTTCCGATTCGATAGTCATCTCCATGTTTAAGGAATGTAATGGTCATTATTTAATTAGACCGATATGTAACATGAATAATAAGGGCTTAGGTTTCTCAGCGACGGACTTTAATCGTTCAACAACTATCTCGTCCCCAATAGCCTTTGTTAACCCGTTGTTTGGTATAGATACCCTCCATTTAATAACAGTGGGCCTACTACAACTCCAATGTTCCAAAATACATCGATAATGTTGTAAACTTATATTGGGTCATACATGCGATTAGGTAGGGTGAAATTAGGCAATATTTTCACTAGCCCAGAAGGGCAGGTAGATGTCATTCAAGATGACAGGCTGGTAGTAAACCAAGAAAGAAATATAACTGAGGTCCAGTTTAGAAAAAAAAAACAAAAAACAAGGATGCCAAAGACAAGGAAACAACATAAAATAAGGCAGATGCCAGTATATTTCCCCTCGTCTCAAGGTAGGTCACGTTACCGACGCCATAAGCACACTCTCACATCACGAACGAGGCACATACCATGGATAGGTCGACGTTTCCCTCGCCCTTATACTCATTTCCACGCTTGACTAGTTTAGTCTGAGGCTAGATCCGTGGTAAATATGGCGGCATAGTGGTCGATAGCCACCCGCACCAGTTGGCCCACTGTGCCCGCACCGTTGGGATCATACATTTTCATGTCCATGGCCAGATTATCGGATTTGACCAAATTAGGTGTCCAAACAATGGCCAAATTATGAGAAGTCATCTTGTTAATCTCGCTATGAAGAGAAACGTTATGCAACAAGTAAAAGATGTGTGCCAACACATAGCGGTTCGGCGTGGGGAGTTGTGGCAGTACTGTGTCACGAATAAAGACGGCACGGTCCACGTCTGATGAGCACTCTGCCATAGACGGCAGCGTTGTGTATAAAGCAACGGGTAGGATAGTGGTGGGCAGTTCATGGAAATACATTTTCAACAAAACAGCTGCCACATGCACCCCCAACTCGTTCATGTTTACCGCTTCGCTACGGTTGTAGGCGGCCTTGGTTTGCTTTAACTGGACGCTGCTGGGGGATCTCCGAAAGATGCCCTCGGTTTCCAATCCGTGCTCACGAATGTAGTCCAGACAGTCCTGCACCACTCTCGGGAGACCTTGTTCGCAGTCCAGGCCGGTGAGCTCCACCAGGGGAACGCCAAACATATCCCTTCCTTGACCAGAGGGGTTCAACTGTTGGAATTCGGCACCAGAAATTCCGCCATATCTGCTGGTCTGTAGAGCGGTTTCCACCACTGTCCGAGGCTCTAAGGTGTCGTTATAGCTAGCGAGGATAATCCACCAAGGCGTCATTAAGTTGTAAGAAAAATATATGGGCATGACGAAATGGAGTTTCCCGCGTCCCAAGTAAATACACACACAGGGGGTGGTTAGCATTAAAATTACTATATGTATATAGACAAGCCCACATTAATTTGAGATTTGGCTAATACTTGGCCCACCCATCTATTAAACTACACCTTAGTATATAAATTTTACACTACTTACGCTTCAACCTCGGGGGGAATGGCAATTTGATCCAGTGGAACCTGTTGGGCAAGATCGCTAAGTCTGTCTACCCAGCTCAACTTTCGGAAAAATTTTGGACTGGTAACGTGAAAGTGTAGCATTGGAAAAGTAGTTGTAAGGTCAAGTAAATACCAAACCGCACCGTTATTGTCGGAAGAAGATACAACGGTTGTCCGACAAAAGAATGACGACAAGGGGTGTGAAAAAATATCGTATACCAAAAGGAACGTGTGTGTTGTATGCGAACCGTTGTTTTAAATTAAATAATACAAATTACAATATGTTATCAAAACAGTATGCTTTAGAATTATAGTCATCATTCGTAGGGGTCCTTTTTATGGTTCACCAATTTGTGACTGCCATCAGTATATCTTATAGCAGCGCATTGGAATAGGATATTGCTACAACCTATGTTTACTAGAAATAAAGGGAGGAGGGCACAAAGGTAAACTAATTAGGCGAACTTTTTCTTCCATCATTCCTAAAATGTATAGGATAATAAAGGCACCATTAGGAATAGCTAGGGAGGATGAGCAGGAATCTATAGCGGGATCCGAGTCTTATTCACACACCGCCGGGGGTATATTAAAAAAGTCAGGGCGCGGCTGGGTTCCCAAACCAAATTAAATGGTGGTTCGCATAACTAGTATTCATAATTGCGCTACCAGGTACCATTCATTTACACAATAAACTACGAGGCACCAATGGGACTCCAAGGTCCATTGTGAGTCTCGCCATTTTCCTTCCCCTTCAAGGGGTCGGCGGTGATAGAAAAAATAATGGCCAACTCAGCAGCACTTGTTGTCACCCAACAGCATAAGATAAACTTACCTTATGACGGCGTTCATCATATCCATAAGCACCCGCATCCAAGTGGAAGGGTGTACAACATAAAGGTTTTTGAGATTCTTTTTATATCTATCCATCGCCAATTTCAGTGGAAAAAAACAAGGGAAACCAAAGATAGTGTGTAAATTTCACGGAATTTAGCGCACCATGCCATCAGTAGCAAACAATGCTGTTTCAGCATACGCCCGTTAGAAAAGCATTTTTTTAAAACAAATCATGTTATTCTATACCAATATACAGCTATTTGGTATGGTGAAGATGATTATTTGTGTGCCCAAAGGCAGTAGGAATCCGTGATCAAAGCAACACTCTTGCTAAAGAAATCGGGAAAAGGAATTGAATACCTTTCTTTTTTTCCAATTTCTCTCGCAAACAACAGTGTGTAAAATGTGATACTTACTTGCGACTAAGACTACGGTAGGCCTTGAAGAGCCATGTCCATCCGGGGCGGTATTTAGCGCCACTGGCAAATAAAACTACGGTGTAGTCATTTTCAACAAACTCATCCAGTTTGTACAGTATTATACTAGAAAAGTTCGCAAACACGAGTGTTTAAGTGAAGATAATCGAGGGTCCGGATTACATTGCCATCAAACAATTATACCCAGGGGCAGGGTGTACATTAACAATAATAGTTAGAATAGTATCGGGTAAAATGATAACCAAAGGGGGAGGGAGTCTACCAGTAAATAAGCACCGGGTAAACACATCCAATTACGTGCGAATAGGCACATTATGGTATCGGTATATTCCACAGGACCAAATAATAACCGGTGTAGTGGTAATGTACTTGGGTTTTTTTAGAGGATAGTATTGCCACGTGCTGGGAGGAGGAGACGACATCGGTTTTATCACCTTGTCAACTTATTGCTCACTTACTTTAACACTTTATCGTAGTCCACTTCCTGGGGACTGGGGAAATTACAGGCGCAAAACACCAGCATCGGTTTGCTTTCGCAATCGACACCTGCACGTTCAGGACATGACTTTCAATGCGGGAATAGTGACGTTAGCAATACATGGAAAAATGATAACAATAAAGAGTAGCAAGGACTAGAGGGTCGGGAAAGAGAACAATGTAATTGCTGATATGACATAGGGCGCCAAATGAGGGGTATAAATGGCGGCATAAGCTGTGACCTCTGTAGTGGAAGGGCCAGCAACACCTCCATCGATGTCTCAAGGGAAAAGACGAGAATTTCGCATATGCTTACAAAAGCATATTCCTACTCACCAGCTTGGTAGATTATACGGCCAGTAACATAATCGAAGAGGTCAGCGTCCGAGTGAAAGCGAGAAGGAACAGGTGGTTCAGAAGCCAAGGTGGACCCTGACAGCGTACTGAGACGCTCCGCCACAAAAGAGCTGGCCTTGCGTAGGTTATTCATAGTAGAGAAGGCGACGGGCTGTGTAAAGTAAAAAAAAATAGAAAAATTTGCGAGGAAGAAAAATGTGTTGTTGACTTGAAGGAATTTAATAAAGCTCGACCCTAATGTTCTTGGCGTGTTTATTGTTAATATCATTCTATGCTTGCTTTAGGGATTGAGTTGATAAAACAACTCGAGCTGAGTTTTCCTATTGTATGGGTTCCGCTACCGATATCGTAGAAAGAAAGGGACAGCACGGGATAGGATGGCATGTCAGGTGATACTGTGAGGAAGTCCTAAAGTGAATAATATCTGCAGAAATCACGAGCTAACCCGCCGGGTGGTATTTCCCATGTGCCCTGGTTCGGTCATGAGTGGCAAGGTCAACCGTGCTGTGGGATTGGTGTTCCACATCAACGATTCACAAGGTGTAGCAGAACCGCCGTTATTTCGTCTTCTCAAAGTCTCAGTTATACACTTTCTAAAGGACCCAACTATATTCGCACCGAACCCCTAAAAGTGAGACTGTTCGCTTTTGCATTCTATTACCTACTTTTGTTTCATATTTTTCACGTTAAACACGTTCAGTCTACATCTCGCGTGTCTTATTTTTATAGCTGTGGGAAGCACGTTGCACATCCCCCCTTGCCTTTCACCTTATTATCCAACACTCCTTCCCCCAACCTACTTATTACTCTGCATATCTTATCCTGTCGGGAGGGTGCGTGGTCGTTTCATATTTTTCCTGGTTTTATAGACGCCACTTGGAAGGAAAGCAGTGATGAAGGCACTTGTGGTGCACGACCGTTGGCTTCAGTCGACTGAAGAGCTTGTGGTGGAGCCCAACGCACCTGTACCCACCCTCCAACCAGATCAAGTGTTGGTAAAGATCATGGCGGTGGCTGGTAATTTTTTCGATATTCTGATGGTGCAGGGCCAATACCAAATCAAACCCCCAAGGCCGTTTACCCCGGGGGTAGAATTCGCGGGTATCATAGTGCGGTCCCATCCCTCCGTAAATCAATTTCCCCCTGGTACCCGTGTCTTTGGATCCGAAACCTGGGGAGTTTTCGCCGAATATGCCGCCGTGAGCATCAGCCATTTGCACGTGATTCCCAGGCGGCTGTCCTTTGAAGAAGCGTGTGGTCTCAGTATTACGTACCCAACCAGTTACACGGGGTTGGTCGTTCGGGCTGGTATCCAGGCCGGGGATTACGTACTCATCCATGCTGCCGCCGGTGGGGTCGGTTTGGCAGCGGTTCAAATCGCCAAGTTATTAGGTGCCAATGTGATTGCCACAGTGGGGTCCAAGGCCAAAGCCGACGTGGTACGCAACCAGGGGGCCGATCATGTCATTAACTACCGCACCAACGAGGATTGGCCTGACCAGGTTCGCAAGTTGACCCCCAAACAGCGTGGTATGGATATCGTGTTCGATCCAGTGGGGCTAATCAATGCTTCCCTCAAATGCATTGCTTGGAACGGTCGTCTGGTGGTGGTAGGATTCACTAGCGGTAAAATCGAAAAGGTAGCCACCAACCGTATCCTGCTGAAAAACACATCGGTGGTGGGGTTACACTGGGGACCTTATGAAAAATTCGAGCCCACCCAAGTGCCCAAAGTGTGGGACGTCCTTCTACGCTGGCTCGAGCGTGGTGACTTGAAGCCTGTTGTCTACCATCAGGTCTATCGTGGGTTGGACCAGATCAAAGATGCCCTTGACGCCATTTCCAGTCGTAGTTCTTACGGCAAAGTAGTGGTACAGATTGCCCAAGACCCTCGTCCTCGGCTGTAAAGCATCAGTGTTTGTGGTGGAGATACTACACGACTCATACTTCTAATGCTCTACCTCTTTCTCATATTTTCCATCGTTTATCATTGACCTAGAGAAATTATAGGATCTATTTACTAATAGATTCATGATGTTTATATTCGCTTTCCTTTTATACTAAGGAATTACTGTTTTTTTCACCACAATTTTTTCCACTATTATCGTCACTAGTCTACCTAGATTTTGGTGAAACATGGGGGAAAGGGATTTGGCCACTACATGATCTACCATGTATTCTCCAAAAGGCAATCCCGTCACCTTTTAAAAAGGCGACTATTATGGATTATGGAAGGTGATCGTCGCACTGCACTACCATCAGCCAGTGAAAATTACTATACTCCATCTAGTATATTCGCAGGATATCGGGAATACTCGATTGGAAAACAATGGGTATCATCTAGGGTCTTCCCCCCTTGCCTCACTGGTAAAAACTTGGACTACAGTGTATCGTAGTGGTTACACCCAGCCTCTTGTTTATATTCATTTATAAAGTACAGTAGATCCTCAACTGACATTATAATTTTATTATTATTTGGTACTTTTCATCGACATCGGCTTCGTCAGAAAAGGAACGGGTTGCTCACTAAGGTGAAGGGGTAAAAACAGGTTAAAAAAGTGTGCACTTTCATTTTATCCACCGCTGCTTGGTTTTATTATTCTTTGTCAATAGTATACGTAACGGGTTTCTAGAATTTGACCCGCTGGTGCACAGGGGTCATTTGCTTGTACATGTTAAGATAGTGCGGATTAGACAACCCCACGCACCTGGTGCTGGTTTTTTTCTTGGCTAGGCTCAACGGTATACTTGCTTGCCTTATTTTGCTCTACTAGTTTACAGCCTTTGCATATTTTATTGAAACTGTACTTTTAACTCACTCTTACACGTGTACATTACCATACGAGTGGGTGACCGTGCGGAGTGGCCTAGTTTTACCATCACCACTATTTATATTTGTTAATATTTGGCTGTTGTCCGTCTCTATACATAGCCTATGTCACGTGAGTGGCTATTACTTACGTCACCCACTG